>JXSR01S033323.1:55981-68371 GCA_000969725.1 Ophiothrix spiculata
AAATGACAAACCTCTATTTTTTCTAAATATGATTTTTATAGTTATTGTAAAGTAGTTATTGACTAGGTTCATTTATTAAGAATTAACGATGAAATAATTTAAACCGTTGGCTGCTTCGGAACATATAAAATGAGAACTGATGTATCTAGGAGCTACACCAATGAACAAGAAAAAAACTCATTAATAGATACAATCAAACATGATTGTTACGCTGAAGTAAATTTGTCCACGAGCAATGTACATCAAATATTTTTTGAATATTATTTGGCGTCTTGCATTGTTGTGACTTTGTTCAAAGGAGATAAGAGGAAAGTAATCTTTAAACAGGAATAAAATAGGAGTATAAGTACTAACCGTCTTATTTTTGCCCATCTCAAAAATACATCATTTTTGGTCATAAACATGGAACATACTTTGCATGGACGTTGTTGTCTATACATTTAGAAATACACCTGACATGAAGACAACAAGAAATAAATAGACACATTTTAACTTGCACCTGTGGGTGTATAGCGAAACAATAGGCTGGCAAAAGGAACTGAAGCAATAAGTTGACACGTTTTCTCTTATACGTTTGAACTTTGCTGATGTATTGAAAATTGCCTTGGTATCAGACATATACGATTGGAATACATTTCCATTTCATATATTATCTCAATTTTCAAAAATCAAAGTAACGTATGTTAACATGCTTAATGCTATTTAAAATACAATCTAAATGCATCACTCGCCCGCTGCTACATTTATATTTATTTCCATTTTGTTTTAGTCATATCGTTTCTAATCTTAAAAGCAATTCTGGATGTTTTATGAAATATTTCTTTTGAATATTTTATCAAACGACAGGCTTTTGTTTTATGTATTTAGGGTAGATAAATGCCAAAGTCTTTGATCCATGCCGATACAAGTTATGCCATGTACATGTATATTCGTCTGGCATTACAGTGCACCGTGAATTAGTATAATCCATAAAATGTCATCCTAAGAGCGTCAAGAAAAGCCCTTATGGAAAAGAATGATAAATGAGGTTATATTCATAAAGCACTGCCAACTAGCCCATTGTTTACCAGCGAAATTAACAATGTAATTTTAGTTGTCAACTAGAGCTAGTACCGTTTCAAGAATATGGGCCTTGGTCGTCGTTCTCCGCTAAAATAATTAATCTTATTCAAATCGCCCTTCATTAAAACACAACCTTCCTATTCGCTGGGATTTCCTTAGCATTTTAACACATGATGTAATTATCCCAACTTTCCTCCTATCGTATATTTACTTTCTCATTCTTAAGCGGGGTTTACTTCCTAGCATTGAAATAAATTAAATAATATGCAAATCTTCTCAACCTTTTACAGGTGCGTTGGTATTATCCGGGCTTATTAAATTATCTGGGTTTTCGTGTTTGTTGTGCAAAAAGTAATTCGCATTCTTATCATTTGATACCGGTAGCGATTCATCGACTACCAAAGACAACAAAGCTTGTACACACTTAATACAGGTAGTGACTTTGCAATGTACTTTCATTTGCTATTGATCGACTGAAATAAAGTACGATATTTTACCATTTGATAGTATAGCGAATTAATGTAGATCTAGTAACCTTGACTGACCAGTTTGGAATCTTTGTAACAAGCAAACCATTTTTGTAATGCGTAATATAAACATATGTTAATGGAGATACTCATTATACAAAAATAATATATTGATTTCTAGTCGTCTTCAACTGCAACATGCTCGGTAACATAATTTTAGATGTTTGCTCAAATTATTCAAATAATAACTTTTTGCCAATCATGATCTCTTTGGCAATTTCGTGGTGTTACTTAAGCCAATGGTACGGATGTAATAAGAGTCTATTCCACATTTGTTATTTTATACTTTAGCTTGAATTATTTAAAAAATCCAGATAATTTTATTCACAAACGACACTTATTAGCTTGTTTCGTGATATCTCAGCATGTATTTGAGGATTGAAATTTTGTAAAATCCTTTAGATAAATCATTGCGCACTGTGAACAGCGCCGTTTGGTTTTGTGCAGACAGGTACTCCACTGTTGTATTATATGTTAAATTCTGGACTGATAAATCGGTTTACTGGTGAAGAAAGGGCAAATATAAGGATCATTTAATGCATAACTTGATTTACACAGGTGATACCAAATACTGCAATACATGGATATCTATATAATTTTACAAATTCTTCTTTAGTTATTGGATACATACCTCATTATTTGATATGAAGGTAGGTTTAATGCTTTTATCAAACTGTTGCGAAACTGTTTCACATGAGTGACTTTAGATCATTTTGACGATATTTATATATCAAGAATATTACTCATAAAGTATATAACTTAAATATTATATGAATTTTTCGCAGGTGTAAGTCATTTTTTGTTGTTGATTTGTTGTCAATTTCCTTGTCGGCTGATTTTGAAACGCCCTTGCACTTATTTTTAGTTATCGCTATCTTGTGAGCGAATAGAAAATGCATTGGTGGTAGTTAAAAGCTGGTAGACTACTAGAGTGATTTATAATCAGATGTTTGAAATGAGGTTTGATATTAATTTCTGATTTAAAAGATTACTGTTTTACCTCTATTTATTAACAATACGCATGACACCGCATGCTATTTAACAACAATGCATACCTTATTCATTAAAAGCACTACGATAATTCGGTTTTATGTTGTAAAATGAATAAAAACAATCAAACAACTGAGTTAAAATACACTGGATACAGTGCGTATATGATTAATGAACGATTTCAATAACGATAACATAAGACCGCTTGTTGCCTCACAGCGCATTTGATTAGAAACAATGGATCCGGGTACTGCACGGATGACAAATACATTAGATAGATGCTTATCAAAACACGGTTGTCATGAAGGCATTGTACATATTATGCACATGCAAATTACCTTTCTTGCAAAATAACAGTTGTCGTCCTGCTAAAATGTTATGTTTTATGTTTTTTGAGTAACTGTGTTATATTGGGCATTATCACTGCAGGACTCCTTGGCCTACCAATAATGTCTTCAATATCAGTGTGTTTTATCTTATGTGTTTAATATGTATATTATTTGTTTTGATATTGAAATAAATTTGAATCTGAACAAATTTGAATATGAATCTGAAAATCAGCGCTGTCACAAAGTTGTAAGGGAAAAAGGTAAGTTTGAGTTAATTTGAATATTTTATACAAACTAACGTTTCATTTTCCCACCTCAAAAATAACTTAATAATTAGTCATTAGCATGAAACAATTTGAAGCATTTTAATCACAACATAGGGTGTGTAACAAATGTCTATAGAAGTTAGAAAAATCAATCTGTTTATCTTAAAGGGACATTAGACAAGCTTAGCATCGTCCACAAACGTTTCCTCGAACATTTTGTAATTTTTGCATCATCATAGTTATAGTTAAAGCAGTAATGATGACAGCGTGAATAGTGTCTTTGTGAAATTTAAAGCATCCCACAATTGAAACTTGAAACTTGCTTTATCATGAGATATGATGCTAACGCTAAATATCTATTCTTTTATCTGCCAACTGTGATGTGAAAGAAACATTTACGTGTAGAGAAAAGCCTCATACCAAAGATCAACAAACAAAATAAAATTATAATTTTTGACTTTTTTGAAAGGTTTGAATTAAAATTGTTATTTACTATCATCCATAAATAGAATTTCAAAATGTTTCCAATGCCTTTACGCAAACAATTAACAAAAAAGATCAAAAATACAAACGAATATTTTGAAGGCAACAGACATAAATTTACATCGTAGTACTTTCAAATAAACATTATATATGTTATTGGTTCTTTTAATCATACAATGTTGTCATTTGGAATAATGCTTGACTTGAAGACGACAAGCAATAAATTGTCACATCTAACTTGTCCCTGGAGGTCATAAATTGATGCAATTGGTTGAGGATTGAAGCAATAGGTTGACGAAAGGAACACACGTTTCCTCTCATACGTTTGAACTTTGCTGATGTATTGAAAATTGCCTTGGGTTCTGATGCGATCGGAATATATTTCCATTTCGTATGTCACTTAATGTTTTTAGAAACAAAATATAAGCATTCTAGATGATGTTTAGAAATACAATTTTGTTAATAAAATACAGCCCTTTTATTTGCTTTTATGTTATATCTGTCTTATCTTTTCTAATTTAAGATTAATAAAAGCATTGCTGGATGTTTGTGAAATATTTATTTTGAACATTTTATCGAACTCCAAGCTTTTGTTTTATGTATTTAGCGTAAATAAATGTCAAAGCCTCTCATCCATGCCGATCTAACTTATGCCCATATGACACTCCTGAATAGTTAATGACTGTTTCTGTCATTACAGTACAGTAAGACCGAGCATGATCAATAACTTTCAATCTATAAAAGCCCATAAGGGCAAGAAAATCTTAATGAATTTGAAAGTACCTAGTCGTCGTTTTCCACTCAATCGATTAATCTTGCCAAATAAGCTTCATTAAGATACATCTATGATATTTGCTAGTGTTTTTTTAATTTTACTGTATTTTGTTTTCAAATGTATAAATGCAAATGTATGAATGTAGGGGCCGTACGGTGAGTTTATTTGTATATTTCTTAAGATTTTCTAAAAGAAAATATATTTGCTTAATGTCAGCATCTTCCTTTTAATATCTATCACAGTTTTTGCAAAGCAAATCTTGACAAACACATCGATAAGACAATTCAAAAACATTTACATGATTTTGATTTTTGAAATATCTTTGATTAGGGTCTAGCCACTTTGATTGGTTGTGACAATCTTGATAAGCTCCATGAGCAAAACACAAGCATATAGCAAATACCATTATTAACACGAAGATGGTTTTGATTAGATCTCATCTTAGTTTGGTTACATTATCTACTTGACTAATACTCATCAGTCAGGATTCTATAGTACTTTGTTCTTCATCATCAATGACTCCAGAACAATTGTCATGACCACAGTATCAGCAAAGTAGGAAGCCAGCCCTGTGGCTATAGCTGTTCACTTGCACTGACATTGCACTCGTCAACTTTATAAGAAGTATTAGCTGTGAGAACAAACTATGGCTATTAGCTATTAGCACAAATAGTTGCTATCACAGTTTAAAATTTGCAGAAGTCTTATCAATATCGGGAACCAAATAAAAAACTATTTTTATATTGTTTACATATACAACGTTTATCATTCAAACGCATCCACGTCTTTGTAACTTCAATCATCACGGTTGGTTTTACCTTTGTTCATTTTCTTTGTTTAGCCTTTACATAGCAATTTATCATAGGTGTCTAACTAAACGTGTTTTTATCATTTCGTATATTGGGGGATCCTGCTTACAAACATAAAAACTGAATGATATTAAACATACATTTGTAAAGGTGCCTATGTACTATTACATTCAAATTTTCTTATATTGAGGGACTCCGCTTCAAAGCATGAAAACTGATTATTGTGCCAAAAGTGATTTACGGTAACTTACATTAGTTAAGTCTTGCTATCATTTCATTTCATTTCATATTTATTCAGTCAATAGCTATTGGTGTTATTTTTGTAGGTTCTGACTGCCTACGTCAATATGCTCTAAATAATTTGATTTAACAAAAGTTTCATCGTTAAAATATAAAAAAAGCGGAACTCTTAAATGGATGCAGAAAAAAGAAACAATTTTATGTAATTGTCTTTTCACATTGTTTTATCACATTTCACTTGTATTAATAGACAGCTTCTTATTCATTAATTTTGTATCGCCCATTTTCGGTTTGTTTGTTTTTTATTTCAATTGATTGTATCTGACAAAAGTATTATCATAATATTGGGTGTGTTTTTTTTTAATTTTACGCTGGCATTACTTTTGCGTGCCATACGTTTTTCCTCTTGGCTGAATACTTTGTCTAAATGTGACTATAGCGTAACATAACATTATCTGACACGTAAGGAATAAGTTTGAAGTGGTTACAAAGTCATTACAAACTTTGCAATCCAATTACAAGGAGGGGTTGCCAGTGTAATGAAATGCAGGGTCCATATGACTGAGTGTCCTTAGCTACTCTTCAATTATGCAGAACGTACTTGTACATGTGGGATTTATTTCGTGTAGTTTAATTCGTCGATCCTGGGTTTCCCAACCGGAAATCAATCTTTACCGAAATTGAATCCCACAATGCACTGATAAAACATTACGATGCACCCAAATAGGCGTGAAATGATGTGCACTACCACCCATCCCAAACAACAATTAAAATTGCCCGCTTTTAAGTACGTATATGAATTGGAGGAGCTAATGTCACGGCTTATTAGTTTTATAGGCAAAACTGTGTTTGGGCTAAAATATCGGTAAAGATTGACTTCCGGGTTGAAACCCAGCATCGACGTATTAGACCCGGACTCCTGGTTATGGGCGACACTCAGTCTCATTACACCGGTATATTCGTCATAATATATGATCTGACAGTTAAGAATAATTCTCAAGAAAAATGTAAATAATACGTTTACACGAATCCGTCCAGCTACCTCCAACCATGGCAATTCTTAATAATATACTATTCTGACAATTACTGGCTGCATATATTCTAACGTATGAAACGTTTCTCTGGGCGGTTTTTGATAGATAGATTAAGGGTAGTAAATGTAGTTTATAAGAAGGGTAAACTTCTTTCTTATATATTTCTCGTTTTACGCCTACCCTCCAGAGAGCATATATTGCAATTATTACAGGTGTATTTGCTACAGTTTATGTCACATTGCAGTGACACTAGTTCATCGTGTATTTGTTGGGGGTAAAACTGATACAATATTCAATTTAGGAATTATTCTTGTTCCAATATATTACGATTTCTGTTTGTGCAATTGTGTGTGATTTTAATAGGAAATTTTATCTTAGTTAATACCTCTAGTTAATGCTCTTGAGCCTTACCACCTAAAATGAGTATATAAGTGTGAATGAAGATTTTATGAATGTTTATGATGCGTTTGTCGAAGGACAAATAAACACCTTTTGATCCATTATACATGTTTTTAGAATACTTAGTATTTCATTCTTTTCTATTTTCATGCATACCCGTGTACGATTGACATTCCTTTGGATTGTCTATACAATACAGGTAAGTCCATCTTTCTAATTGTTTATAGGCACTTCATAGACGATATATCAAGAAAAAACAATTAGACAGTAAGAAAAGTATAGCTCTTATGTTCGAAATAATGTAATACGTAAATTCCGTTCTGTCGTCACCAATATAAAATACAATTAAGGTAACGTTGAATAGATATAGATAGATAAACAATATTAAATAAGTTAATGTATACTAATACGTTTTTAAGCGTCCACCGATAAGTTAATCAAAAATTAGTATACTGAGCTTAAATGACATTCATACACTTTGCGTTAAGTACGCGTTGAAATTGTAAATGTAATTGGACAGTTTGTAACTTATACGCATTCATTATTCTCGTCTAGTTGTACGCTGCGTATCGCGTAGTGCGTTGCACAATTCCATATACGCAAACGCTTAACCTTTTCGCGTTTGTATGGCAAGTTTAATTTTAAAAGAAAGGTAAATTTAAATTACAATGGGACGATGGATGGTTGTATTTTCTATGTTTTAATGAAATAGATAACGCATTTTCAAATGATTATGCCGTTAAATATCTTTGCAATTTTATTCTAATCATTGTCGTGTATGAATAAGATTAATAACTGCTCTTTACTTGGCGCTCGTGAAATTGTACAAAAATAATGCACATTGTGCTGAAGTCGAAGTTGTCCAACTCACTCGGCTGCGCCTCATGAGTGTAGACAACTCCAACTTCAGCACGCGGTGCATTATTGTTGAACAATTTCACTCGCGTCAAGTAATACGCAGTTATTAATCTATAATTATTTAATATACATGTAATTAAGGTCGTTCTATAATATTCTACTGGAAGTCTAGCCTTTATTCATAGATAAGAAACCCAGAAACCCAAGCATATTTAATCATTAAAGTAAACACTTTAGCCGGTATTCCAAGGTGTTTAGCAAAATCAAGGTTTTATTTCTCGTCAACAGCACGACTCATTGAACTGTTCTGCTTGAAAGCTGCAATGATTCATATCATTCCTGGACAGTTGATGCTCAGTTAAACAATGGTTTAGCTAAACATCTTTCTGGAATACGGGCCTTTAAGGCTAGCTCACACTATGAGGACTAACCAACGTAAGGTGACACATGTCAAATATCAAAAATTATTGGCGTAAAGCGACAAATTAAAACTGGAAAAAGATTACCCCCCTGTTCGTCATTGTGTGAGCAACCTTCAAATACATAAAGGCCTATAAGCCTACCTATAATAATGTTAATATGCCAAAAAATACATGAAAAACAGTCGACCTTATAAAATTGGACAATTGTGAGCTTTCTATGTTGTTTTACAGCAGACGACCCTTGAAAGTTGTGTTTTAAATTCTTCTGCACTGAATTATTTATATTTCATTTTGCTTCATGGAAGTAGTTATAATGACAGGTCAAGGAATAAAACATAATGTCAACGGTCCATTAACGGAGAAAGCTTTTAACTCTCACGCATATGCTATCATTTAAGCCTTTTCACAATATACTAATTACTATAACATATAGCTAAATGCAACCGTTACCATGTTTCAGACATTTTGAAAATCGTTAGTTTAACCGATGTAACAGTGCCTGCATCTTTTGTTAAATCGTCTGATGCAGCACAAATGCAAATAAGAGAATATAATGACCAAAAGAAATCGCTACATGAGATATCTTAAAAGCGTAAAAAACTGAAATTGTGTATCAAAATATGATTCTTTTATTTTATCTACCATAGATATATACACGGTTGCTCATAAAGTTGGAATACAAATATTTTTACCACTTTTTATGTAAAGGTTAATTTATGTTGAAAATATCTGAAAACTTATGTTGCTTTTGGTCAGATTTGATAGTTAATCTTGCTGGGTGTGAAATGGAACTACGAATGTGATAATTTTTCATGTACTGAAAAGGTGGCAACAATAAAAATGGGTCAAAAACATGATTTTTAGGTCAAATTTGATTTGACCCCGCCTTGGTCAAGGTCACTTCTCTACTCAAGTTGAGTGGTCATGTGGAATGTTTATCTGTAGTAGCGTGTTAAGTAGGTAATTGAATGTCTTGGTCACGCTTGACTGTGCCAAGAGAATACTTAGTAGCAAAGCAAAAAATGATCTTTCAACGCCCCTCAATTCACAAAAATAGGGTTGTGGTGAACGTGGAATGGTCCCTGGTGGTATATGACATCTTCAAACCCTTACAACGTTATTGCCAATTTTCTATTGCAAAAATGCGTCTAAAATAACAGTCCGTTACTGAAAGTTTACAAATATTTTGTAGAATACTTCAAGAGATTAAAGCGTTTTATATAAACTAAAGCATCTCTGCAAACAATTAAAATTATAAAATATAACATTCCAATTTGTACCTAGACACAAAGAATCTAAATAATCTAAACAAGAAAACGATTTTCATAAAACGTTACTAGTACGGAAACTTAAGATAACAAGTACCATGAAGTTCCTTTGTATGATTGTACATTGTTAAGTAAGCTCTCTGAAGATACACCTTACCAAACATGGAACGATAAGATTTTTTATTTGACATCCTTTAGGAACACCTTAATGACCTTCAGAGAATTTTAAAATGTTTTCATGTTATTTAAGATACCTTAAAGTACATCCCCCGGGAGTACATCTCTACCAAAATACAGATCAATCTGGGCAACATTAGGAATTGAACTTTGATCCCTAATTAACCTCTTTGTGACCTTGTATTGATTTTAAAATGTTCTCATGTTTTTCGTTTGATCCTCTGAAAAAAATGACCAAACCCCCACGTTCCATTATTTCTATCTTGCTGGTACAACTTGAGTTACAGGGACCTCCATCTCTGTGATAATTTAGAGGACCACACAAAGACCCGACAATTTCTCGTTAATTGTACAGGGTATTTACCTATATTTACGTCTTTTTCTCCGTAAAACCACAGTTTTTTCCGTAACTTTCCACCTGCAATATAAGATTACGAAGTCTGTCCAATTAGGCTGCGATTACATAGAAGTATACGCGGGGGTATACGGTATACGATAATCGCTATACGCTCTCGGGAAGGTACTCATATTTTGAAATTGACGGGTAATTATCTCCTTCACTATATGAGTGCTTCTCCAGGGAGCGTACAGCTAATATCGCAGCCTAACATCCTTTTTCACAGTGTATAGTATAGTGACTGCAGAAGCAGTGTATAAGGTGCAATAGTCCCGATGGGGGAAGAGGGTATTCTGACCGGGTAACCACCCGCGTTACCAAAAAGGTGAGACCTGACAAGGTCTCGAGACTTGCATATAGGGTATTAAAATCGACCTGGTACTCTGCAAGTCTCACATAGGGTATCAAATTTGACTTTTAAATCAATAATAGGGTATCAAACTTAGAAATAATTGTAAAATTAATCAAAATGGTGCCTTAATTGCCAAAAGTGTTTCAAATACCTAGACACCACAAATGGTATACAGTTACGTTTTACCTATGATTTCTTGTAATAATTAGTTCATCACATTTGCGTACAGTCTAAGATAGGGTATTCATTTGAACAGGTATGGTCTCGGATTTGGTATCCATTCGACAGATACGGTAGATTTATGGTATCAAATAGGGTATAAATTCACTATATTTTGTCTCACACAGGGTCATATTCGGAACCTGCGGAACTCGGGTGGTTACCAGACACAAATATCAGTTGCCCCCCCCCCCCCGGAGCAATATGACTTTCAGGTTGTCACATACAACTATATTCGAAAAGGTCAGCGAGTGTCTGAAATGCCATTATGTCAACTTGCTTTAAGGCATGTCTTATCAAAACCTATAGCAATAATGGACTGGGCAGAAAATCCTATGACCGTAATTATTTATTTAAAAATCATTAAATGGATTCGACTTTCCGTGAAAATAGGGACAGTTGGTCCGTCTGTTTGACTACTTTTTGGACTTACTTTTAATCAACCTGTTATTATCTCTGGGTGCTCATCTCATAAAGCAGGGACGTTTTAACTGCAATGCAAAATGTTATTTAATAAAATGAACTTATATAAACGCTTATCAAATGAAATGTATTACAACGCACAATGACGTTATATGGTTTTTTCTAGGTCATAAACTGTAAAACAAGATTTAAAAAGCCAATGATTGTTTTGCTGCTGGCAATCAATGAAATAATACCAGTCCAAGACACAACATCTTGTTAACTGCACGTTTTATCATAGAACCTCAGATTATGCTCAGAGTACCACATATTTATTTTCTGATAAATTGCTCAATTTTGACAAATGAAATGGTAACGAATACGCTTTAGGATGTCCATGCTGTAGTGCTGTAGATAAACACGAAATTGAAATGTGAAATCAGCCTTTGGTTATTTTAGTTGAAGTAGGTCCTTATTATTTTTATTACTACCTCATATTACAATATTCTTCAACATAATAAATTTCAACATGTTTTTTGAGATATTGTGTGTATTTTAGTTAGAGTGTCATATTTTAATGTTAATAATATTAGGTTTACAGTTGTTCTTCTTGAGAAGGCATATTATGTGGACATTCATACTTCAAGACATGATTTTAAACTTCTTTTCTGAATAGTTTGCCTAAAATGATTCTGGTTGCTTAGGAAAAGTTATTAAAACTCGCTGTGACTTGTGCAAAAGGAAAGATTCTCACATATTTTAAGCAATTGCCATGTTATGCTTGATAAGGGTCGCTTCTCTTGGCGTCGTAATTCAGTTTTACCCTCGGAAAGAAATTATCACTCTCATGTTCCATCATTTCCATCTTGCTGGTACAACCTGAGTTTAAGGGACATCATCCCTGTGATATTTTAGAGCACCACACAAAGACCAGACTTGCATTTTGTTAGTCTGAACTAAACATCAATTGTTACCTCAGGGTCACCATTCCATTCGAGAAGAAAATTCATAACGCCCATGACCAGCTCTTACAAACATGCGTAAAAACTTCTATTCGAGATTTTCTGCCCGAATAAACAGCACAATGTAAAGCAGGAGGCCAAACCGAACACTGTCCTCAACGGTCCCTTTTCTAAGTCTAAACTTGCTTAGAGTCACATTCATGACTCTAAACCTTATTAATTTTGTGGCTCTCAATCATACAGAGAATTGTTTACAAAATTGTTTTATTTGTTTATAAAGCCTTAAATGATGTTGCTCCCAGCTACCTATCTGCCTTACTACATCTGCAGAACACGGATACCGCAGAATATAGACATAGACTGCGCTCTTCTTCAGACCAAACCCGGCTCACTGTTTTTCGATCATCCAAACGTGCTGG
>JXSR01S033325.1:19782-29928 GCA_000969725.1 Ophiothrix spiculata
ATATTAATACACAGTGATTCGGCCTTAATCAATCCTAATCAATCATTACTAGTCTCTTACACAATACAAAACCAACAGTTCACAATGTTGAAGAATACAAGGGATATGCTATGGATCTTGTAACAGAGTCTGATTTCTTGCTGCATACTTCAAGGTTTATAGAGTATAATCTTCAACTAGCTCTAAGATGTATTAAAATTCAGTTTTGAATGCAGGAGGAAGACCAGAGTACCCGCAGAAAAACCTGTGGAAGATAGTTTGAACTGAAAACCAAATGCACATAAAGCGCTGGGTGCAAGAATCGAACCCAGGACCTCATTGGTACAAAGCGAGGAAACTATGTGTACCACTGCACTAACCAGATCTCAGGTAAGAGCAAAATATTTGGGGGAGTAGCTAGTAGGGATCAATAACTGTGAGAAAATATATAGCTCAGTCCAGTAAATGTCTTTGGATGTAATGTCTTAATATAACAAGTCCATCAGAGTTTAGTATCTGTGAAAGGGAGAAAATAAAGTATGTTTCAAAATGATTAATGTCATTAAACCTAACCTATAAGGCTTGGCATCCAAAGACATTCGCTCTCCAGAGTAACATTTGCTAACCGTACCAAGAAGACTTCAGTCCAACGGGAAGCGATATTCGCTTAACGAATTTCATAACATTCGCTACACTTCAGATAGAATTGGAGCAAAGATCGCTCCGAATATTCTTGGGTTTGTTTATTCAATACTCATCAAGCTTGATACTCATAGCACTACAACATGCACGAGTGAAATTAGCTTTCATCGATTGAATGAATGTTCGTGCAATGAGAGCGACATTTGCTCTCCGTTTTAGCGATTAAGTCAGAGCGAATATTAAGAGCAAATGTCACTCGGCCAAGCGAATGTCTTCGGATGATGAGCCTTAGTGACAAGTGCACAGAGGTTGAAGAACCTAAAGAGAAGAATAAAACTTTCAGACTGGGATGAAATTGTGTCCATTGCACCTAACCAACAACACTGACTGGTCTGATTGAGGGAAGCCATGGGAGATATCCGATAGTGCCAGGCAGCCATTATAATCCTGCCGAAGTGACACGTCACAATTTATGCCAACCACCCAACACATGCTATATCTGGTTCCAAACAAACGTGATGGTTTCCACTACGAGGAAATTCTATTTCACTTTTAGTACTTTTGCATCCAAATATAGCCAAAACAAGCATTGTCAGAGTAATATATTTGTATGTTATAGAAAAGAGCCTCAAAAGACCAGAAGGTCATCCCTGTCACTATTTTCTTAGATGTGAACAAAAAGCGAGCGAAAAGATGGTCTGATTTTAGTGTGTGCGTGAAACCACTATGGACACGATCATTTACTTGGAACCAGATAGTACATGTTGGGCTATTATGCAAGAAGTTACATAGGGGTCTGATTGAGGTCACCATTGTGAAAGCCAAGATTAATACATGATATTGGCTATATAAGAATCGTTCCAACTGATCCTACCTCATTAATCTGTTTCTGTTTCTCAAACAATGCTCTGGCATCTGTTGTATAGTCTGTGTCAATCTCTATCGTTGCTGTGGCTCCTCTGTCATCAGGTCCTGCAGGTTTCTGGAAAAATAATCAACAACAGTCTGCATATAATACAGGGGTGTGAAAGTCAGGTAATAAAAAGAGCTGAAAAAAGCTGAAAATAGTGACAAAATGCCCAAAACATGCTGAAAATGAAAGAAAAAATACAAATAAGCACTCTTTCAAAGGCATTAAAAAAGCTGAAATCAGCTAAAAAGCTAAACTCTCATACCCCTGATAATATCAAATTGAATGGACTTTATAAACTTTAAATGAAAGTATTTTCCTGATATGTATTTTGTACTTTTAAACACCAAAATTGCATGAGACAATGTTTTAATTTTAAATAAGATCTGCTCTCAAACCAAGCCAAAGTCAAATGACTGGCAAGCCTTATTAATGAAGAGTAGTTCTAGTTCTGAATTGAAATAATGCATAATAATTATGTGCTGGGTAAGATTATTTTCAGCAGGGGTGATTTGTTCTCAATATAACCAGACATGGAACTTGATCAGATCCATCACACTAACTGTCCTCAGACCAGAAAAATGCATTTCTAAGGCTGTGATCACAAAGAAGTACATACGTCAGGGCTTCGAAATCCGCAGTAACGCGGCTGCGCCGTTCAAAGAAAAAAGTTGAAGCACAAGAAAAAAATTGCAAAACTTAAAAAAATAATATAAAAGTTAAATAATAATAAAAATAAAAATCACAAGAATTTCTGACAACAGATGATTTTTTCTGGCAATATTGAATGATGAAATACAAATAAACGAGCCAATCTTTAGGGTGAATATGTCAAATTACTGTCAAAAACAAGTGATTTTTTAAAGCCATTTGTGCATTTTTTCATAAATCTCACAGACAATTCTTATTAATACAATAAAAGTTCCCCAAAAGGTTTATTTCTTTCTATACCCTATCAGACACAGTTAGCTATACATTTTTTTTTTAAATAATGCCCTCTTATGTGACCCGATAGTATCAAATTCACATGTTCGATTGAATCTATATGTGTGCCAAAGTAAAATTGTGTACCGTATACCCGAATAGTACATGTGATCGCAGCTTTATGAAAAGGAAGAAAATAGCCTATTTCCAACTGTGCCATCGAGGGGAGAGATATGTGCACTGAATCGCTGTAGGTGACTTGTCATCATTGCCCATTTAATCAGATCAATGCCATTTCTTAAACGAAGGGGTATTAGGATTACAAAGGCCTAAATATATGTGGTATGACTCTTATTGACTCTGACTCGCTTTTATTCAACAAAATTAAACAAGCAGAAATCAAGTACCGTAATTAAGAAATTACTAATTAAGTATACGGCAGGCCATAATTGGTGGCTTATCATAGCTACTTACTGCTGTTCTTGTTGACCTGTATGACACTGCAATAGACGACTTATCTTCCTCGTTGTCACTGTCACTGTAAGCAACTTTCTCCTTGGCTCGCACATTCTTGGTCTACAAAAGATACAAAATTATCAAAAACTTTAAGACGTCATGTGATTTGATATTGATAATCTTTTATAGCTTTATATACAAAAATGTTAAGATGTCTATAGATTTGCATGTGATTTGATTAAATTGTATTTTGTCTTGAGCTTCGAAATATTCATGTATAGTGTATATCTTACATTTTAAGCACTAGCCTCCTGCAAACTCAAACGGTTTCTGCTTTAGTGGTAATTTATCTGCAGTTGCTTACTAATATTGGAAATGTGCTTTTATTTTCAATCTTGAGTATGTGTATGTACTAATTTTTAACATGTGACATGTGTGTTTGTAAAGTTAACTTCAATATAATTACGTAATCGCTGCTGTAAGCTACCAAGCTTTTCACTTTGCAGGGTATAGGCTGAAGGTATCCTGGAGTCGCTTCTCAACCTTTTAACATGTACAGCATGAGTCAAAATGAAGTTGACCGAGATTCATGACTGAATTCAGAACTACTGATATTTAAAACCATTGGAAAACATCTTGTAAATGTGAAGAATCTTCTGCTTATTTAAAAAAAGGATGAAGGAAATTGGTTATTCCTAAGAGAAGCTATGCCAAATTTTATAAAGAAATTATATTTTTTAAGCTGTCCATAGAATAAATTAGCAAACCAATTAAAAAGGAGAAGTAAACACTTCATTTAGCAGAGTAAAATTTACCTGTCTATGAATACCCTACCCTTCCTTGACTGATATTAACATTCAATCAAAGAGATAGGTCATTCATAGGAAAAGCTGTCCATGTATTAGCCTATTGCACGGTTTTGCCATTTCGGGGTTGAGCCTTGACCTGGCTTGCGAGATGAATGGGAACTTGCATAATATTACGATCACAGTTTGATTTCCTCTTTTCAAAGGCACTGGCCTTGCATAAAGTGACTACATTGTCTAAGTAACATACCAGTTTAATTGACTGTCAAATCGAGGCTCTCCCCGCAAATGGCGAACCATGCAATTAATTAGCGAATGATATGCTGATCTTAATGGAAAACTTAAAGTACTAACCATTTAAAAAAATAGGACTTTGATGCAGGAATTTCAAATATTAATGGTATGCATGAAATCAATGTAGAACCTGCCTGACACTGAATTTTTAAAGCCGGTTATGGTACTGGTAGTAGTAGTACATCAAAGGGCACCTTCTAACAAGGCAGTTTGTAGTTGAAACCTAATTGCAAACAAACAGGTTGTCAGAGGTTCAAAGCCGTTTTGTAGAACAAAACTAAAGCAAATTAATTGTAAGCCACAATAGTTAAGTGCAATTTTGAGGGTCATTAAGATCTGAGACTCGGATTGTGAACATAAATGACAGAGCTCCAAACTTGCATCAAGATTGGCAGGAGGAAGAACAGGTTATTAATAACAGGTGACTGCGCAGCTGAAGTACTAACTTTGCATTTTGTTCGCTCATCAATTCCGTGGACAGTTTGTAAAATGAGTTTTTTAATAAAACAGGCATAACTTCTTTTAGGAATTACTGATTTCCTTCATCACATAAGCAGAAGAGTCTGCACATTTATTTTAAATATCAGTAGTTCTTTTCTTATACAGTCATGAATCTCGGTCAACTTCATTTTGACACAAGCTGTATAAATATTCTCAATGTGTGTTTCAGTGTATGTATAATTAGTTATATTTTCAAGCTGGGCCCATATAAAACCAGCTACTCAGGGTAAACATTATGTAAAATAATAATTATAAATAAATAAATAAATAAATAAATAAATAAATAAGTAAGTAAAAAAATAAATGTAAATACTTTAAAATGCTGTAATTTTAAAGTATCATGTTTATAAATTTCTTGATACAACAGTACAAATAAAAATACATGCGGTCCTGGGACCGCGAGTGTCGTCTGTCATCGCGGTTTGTTAATGATGTACATGTCCCGGTACAGGTTTGCATTTGAACCACACACCTTTAACATACCAAAATCCATGCACCTTTAAAGTTGACCTTTGACCCCCAAGATGACCTTTGACCCCATACCTGTTGGGGTCAAATGTGTGACAATACCCAGAGACCATTGTCTCCAAGTCCCATAGAATAAAATAAGGTAGGGTTAATATTTGTGATGAATCTTATTATTTCAACCACCAGCAGTCATTGACCTCTGGTGACCCCTTGTTGACCTTTGAACCCATTTCAGTTGGGACCATATGTGTGCCCCTTCCCAAGGACCATTGTGTCCAAGTCCCATGGGAACCGGTCAAAGTATGTGAGAATAGTGGCACAATGAAAAAAGGTTAACATTGTTAACCACGACAGACAGACAGACAGACAGCCACACACACATACTACCAAAGTAATACCTATGTGCTCATCTTACAGACGACACAAAAAGGAGCTTGTTCTGATTGCTTCAACTTTTTTCTAAACTTTTTAAGATTTTGGTGCCAAAATATTGCTCATATTTTTCTCATGACCCTTGTGAAATTTCCCAGCTTAGTTATGCTCCACTTTGGAGATGTAGGCCTATGTTACCATAATTAATTTTACACAGTAAAGGTCTGTTCATAGTACGCCGCAACTTAATGCAGTGTGGCAAATTTTACCGATATATCGATTATTATTTGCTGCACCTTGCCGCACGTTGACGCATTTCAAGTTAAAACATATTTAACTTTATTGCGACGCCGCACTGCAGTTTCTTGCAGTAAACTGTGCAGTGCAGCAAAACAACGCACTGCACTGCAGTGCGGCGTACTATGAACGGACCTTAAGGTATAGGTAGCTCTGAAATACAAAATTACCCACAAAATGGAAATGGTTTGACTGATTCAGATAAAATTTGAAACTTAACTTATTTTTTATATGACACTGAAAACCAAATTTTGGAAAACTGGACCATGCTTCTTAAATTGCAAATAAACGCAATGGGACCTCAGTCAACTGTGCAGGACACTCTGAATGGGACAGGGTGATATTTCCCGGGGGATCACTCTCGTCCATAAAAAGCGTCTCAAAGAGTGTCGTTTTCAACATTCGGTATATAAATGACACGTGTTTGGGGACGCTTAAGAGTAAAATTCAAAAGTTTAATAAGATATTTGAAGGAATGAGAATGATTTTTCATTAAAATATCTGAATTTGGTAAAATTTAACCAAAACAACACTAAAAAGGTTAAATCAAGCCCTAAATTATCTGAATTTGGATGATTTTGGATGACAAAATATCTGAAATCAGATAATTATCTGAAAATTCTCATGCCTGTATTTGCTCACTTTATCTGTCATTAGTATTTTCTTCTTTTGTGACTTTTTTAACATAAATACTATCCCAAATTTTACTTTAAATGTCAGCTTATTTCATTCCTGCCTATGTTCAAAACTTTTCAAGTTGCACCATTTAGGGGCAGTTTCAAACACCATTCATAGTGTATTTTTCTGAATTACGCCAGGGGTGGGTTTGGCTTTTTCAAATTACGACATGTAGGGTCCTTATTGGAGAGCTGTGGACGTGGGTCCAGGTTAGTCCATCCAGATGGACCTCCCAAGCGAAGGCGAAGCGGTGCTTGCTTATGAGGTCTATCTAGATGGATTAGTCCGGGTAGGTAGTCACTATGTGCTAAGTGATCTCCCAGGGATACTACTTTACCATTTGTCTCATTGGATTGATTCCTCCATGCTTCCTTTCTTTTCTTACTACAGCCGACCCTTCACCTCCACTCCCTGTAAGCATAAGAATCAATGCAAGAACAGTCAGTCATACTTTGTACCATCATAATAACTCAACTTTCCTTTTTGGTATAGGTGTGTGGCTCGAAGGCCTTTTCAACAAAATCACAAATTTTATCGAATTCTATCTATTTCTAATTTCACACAAAATTTCTATTCCAAAGCTTTAAATTTGACAAAAAGTCAGTTCTTTAGGCTAATGAAACTTGATTCCCGGTTTCCTGTCACCTGTCCGCGTTATGAAAATACACCCACGTTTTGTGAACCAGATTTAAGAAATATCCATGCTAAAAATGGTCTTTTTCTCATTTTTGGTTCAATGAATGCATTGTTCGAGGTGCATAAAAATCATTATATTCTTTACAAATTACATGGCAATTTCCATGCAACAACTTCAAATTAATATCCAGTGTTCACCTCGATGTCCTCTAAGCATCTTTTGCATATGTATTCTGAAATGACGACACAGAAAATAATGTTTTTTTTGTGATTTAAAAATGGAAATTGGGAAATAATGAATAATGAAAATGCTAGGCTACCTCATTATGATCAGAAACAAATGTTATGGGAAGCCAGGGATTGAGTTTCATTAGCCTTTTAAAAGAAAGCCTTCGAAAATTCAAGAGAACCAGTACTGGTACTGAAACATATACGGTACATGTAGAAATATGTAGAATTAAATTGTATTCACATTGCACAACTAAGTCGCCAATAGTCAAAGTCATGAGGGGGCAGGGGCAGAATGACTTTGACACATATCCCCTGTTACACGCCTTAAAAGTGGTAGTCATGCAATGTGAATTTGTATGCCTTTTGAAACCTCTGATAGACTAAACTCATAGGTCTGAAAAAGTTCAAACAGATAAAATATCAACAAAATTAAAGGGACATTGTACAAAATTTCAAAATTTATTTGTGGATGATTTATGGTACATTTAACATGTTGGCAAATAACAAATAATTACCTAATAGGCCTATTGGAAAATTTTTGATCAAAACCTCTAGAAAAGTCAAAAATTTGAATTTTATTTTGTTTGTTGATCTTGGGTACGCTATATAGGCCTATATAGCAA
Organism: Ophiothrix spiculata; assembly: GCA_000969725.1. Taxonomy (NCBI): domain Eukaryota; kingdom Metazoa; phylum Echinodermata; class Ophiuroidea; order Amphilepidida; family Ophiotrichidae; genus Ophiothrix; species Ophiothrix spiculata. The sequence goes on from JXSR01S033325.1 coordinate 27,600, forward strand.
AAAAGAGTCAAAGATTTGATTGTAAAACATTCTATTTTTTCACATCATAGATTGCAGATGAATCAAAAGACATTTCGAGTTTGCATTAGACCTCCTAAGCCAATTTAGAAGTTTCAACTCTGGGGAGTTTTTATCGTTGTCGACAATGATATTAATAATAACAAAATATCCAAATATTTTGATAAATATGTTTTGAATTTGACATTGAATCTTTGCATGCTGCCATTATTACCACTAATACTTCAATGCAAAAATCTCAAAATGTTTAGGGAAAACATTGGTGATTTCCAGTGCGCCGGGAGTGGGGGGGGGGGGGGTTAGCCGCTAGTCCTGGCACCATGACTTGGTTTAGTGTCAAGTCAGACTGTTATGCCAGTAATGCTGAATTCATACTCGACGCAAACGCACCGAGCATGTGCAGTAAAAGGCCATGCGTTATAAGGTGGGTCGTTTTCGCGTCACACCTTTTTGTAAAAATAGTCAAACTAAAAACCGCATCTTTTATAATTCATTTGTTTGTAACGGCTACACCTTTGGTCTTAGGTACATAAAAGTATACATTTTCTTAAAGCATTTTTCTTGCAGAATTCAAAAATGCAACTTAAAATGACAAGAGGTGTAACACAGAGGAGTTATGTACCAGTAAAGTACCAAAAAAATTTCACAATTTAAGTAAAATTTTTGAAGAATGTATACATATATTCTGAAATTTGGTACTTCTCACTTTTATAACTTTTAGTTGCATATTTGAAATTTTTTTTGAGGAAAGCTCAACTTTCCGTGTTGTCGGCTGCCACAGTCCGTTTGCGTTTAGAGTGTGAATTCATTTGCGGTGCTGTTTGCGGTGAACATTATTGGATTTCAATTATAATTATTGGAAATGCAATGCATTGCGTTTTAAGTATGAATTCAGCTTTAGTCTGTAGTATTAAGGGGTTGTAAAGTTTGGGATATTTTTGCATGGAAAGGTGAAAAAATTAACGTACTTCTTTTGCAGTAAATTTTGAGGATTACAGAGAGTTTTTAAGCTTACCTTCACTGTCACTTGTTTTCCTTTTACGTGCATTTGAAATCCTACCCCTCTTCTTAAATACTATTTTATTACCAGTTGATTCTTCAGACATGTTCTTAACTACTTATCATTTAAACAAATTAATTGTGTAATTTAACAATTCGATTTTACATCTTCTAAATTACATGTACGTGTACACAACGGCGCTTCGTACCACAACACAATCTTTGTCGTTTTCAAAGCGAACAGCATTAAATAATCAATCGTTTATAAAACTAAGCGTACACACCACTAAATCCAAAATTTGATCTTAAAATTCTTCTTAGGTCAAGTATTGTTCAAGTGGAGATAGTATAAAAATCAAAGTAATCATACTATAAGATTTTGATCAAAAGTGGTTTATTAGGCCTATAGGCCTATAGTGAAAACAACATAAAATAAAGGATGATGTGCCTATTTAAAAGTGTTTTCAAGAGTATTTTGTCAAAACATTGTTTTGCCATTGGAAAATGTTTAAATGCTCATGACTGATTTCCAATTAAATTCGGGATCATTCAACATATGACCATAAAAGAAAAAGTAAGCCTATTTAAGTCAACTTTTAGCCCCAAAATTTTCCCCTGACGGAATTTTACCCCCTTGCTACCCCCCACACTTTTACCTAAAATTGTTATAAAATGTTGGACTTCGCGCAGAGCGCGAACAAATTGTTGTAAAACTATGGCAAATTTTATTTTAAAAATTGGCATAAAACTTGAAATTCGCGCTAAGCACTATTTTTTTTGACATTTTACATCTTAATTATCAATAAAGGGGAAAATTGGGGCCATTGGGAGTGGCTCCTTCCCTTTGTTGTCCTTTTTTCTTCCCCTTTCTCTTCCCCTTTTCTTTTCTTTCCCTTTTCTCTTTCTTTTTCTCCCTCTTTTTTCCCTTTTCTTCCTCTTTTTTCCTTTCCCCCTTCTTTTTCCTCCTTTCTTTTCTGTTTTTCTTCTTCTTTCTCTTCTTTCTCTTCTTTCCCTTCTTTTCCTTCTTTCCCTCCACTTTATTTTTCCCCCTGGGTCCGTAAAATGTCCCCCTGAGAGCCTTCAGGGGGGCATATTTATGAATGTTGTCAATCATCCAGGTAGATTAAATATTGTGATAATTTTGCAATCAGTTCGCTGGACTTACTTTGTTCAGGGGGCAACTTGCCCTGCCCCCCTGTTGTAACGCCAGTGAAGGGTTCCCTGGTCTTTTGGGTGCTAAAGAACCCGTTTTGAACCTTTTTTGGTTCTACAAAGATGGTAAAAAGAAGATAAAATCAAAAATTTCAGAAAA
>JXSR01S033326.1:10337-22673 GCA_000969725.1 Ophiothrix spiculata
CTGCACCCCAGTTGGTTACGCCACTGATTAGGATAATTGTTATGCGATGCATTAATATTGCTTATAGTAAATGAAAAAAGCAATGTGAAACATGTAACAAGGATCCCTTATCATGATATGAATAAAGTTAAACTTGTGAGATCAACTACAGCATACAACCCAAGCTACTGACATGTCAGGGTGATTTATCAAACCGCTGAGAGAGTTTATGACAAAATTTGGAAAAATAAACTCATTACCCCGTCTACTACGATAGATTTACACATAAATGACTTAGTCTCTGACACAAATATATGGCATGTCTGATACAAACACTTGGAGTGTATAATTGATATCTAATACGTACCAAAAGGATATAAATATTGGTGTTTTATTTGATATATTACATGTAAAAATCGTACGTCTTGAATAAATTCTTTTTTTTTCTGACAGTTGAGAGATGCCGTGAAAAACTTGGAATAGAACCAAAGAAAAATTCAGAAGGGGAATATCTAGAACTGCTTCTTAATTACCCCCATGAAGTGACAATCATTTTGACACAAAGGGGTGACAATAGTAAAGTCACAAGTTTTACGGTAGAATATTTGGCAGGCAATGAAGAACCAGAGTGGAGTTTTGTCAAACAACAAGGATCGGACAAAACACAGGTTTGTCGATGTTTACTATGTTTAAATATAAAAGAAAGGACAGAGTGTGCTTTTAATTTTAAACCGAAATTTGAAGCTTAATTTAAGATTAGGTTTATATTTTCACTAGATATTTACTAGAAACCAACATAATGGGTCATTACCATTATTCTTATCTACAAGACACTTTCATCTTCATCATCATCATCTTAATTTTGATCTTCATCTTCGATTTTTCCTCCTCCTCCTCCTCTTCAATCCTCCTCCTCCTCCTCCAATGATTATTAGTGATACCTAACGCATTTTCTCATTTTCTTTATCAATTCCTTATATATCCAGGTGTTTGATGTAGAATCTACCGATACAACCAAACCTAGTGTGACTGAACTAAAAGAACCCCTCCGTAATGCTCTTGGAGTCCGCATTTACCCACGAGTTTGGTCGGATAACATTAACCTGAAGGTGGAACTGCAAGGATGTGGTATGTTATTGTTACGGTAGAATTATTTATCATGATCAATATTATTATAGTTAAAAAAGTTTGTTTTTCCCCACAACTGTTAAAGAAACATCATTTCGATAAAAATCTCTGCCGTATTTAATATCAATAAAAAATAAACCCAGTCAGGCAAAATTCTCAAGAGTGATAGGGGGCACCCTGTTTGTAGGATATTGTGGTTTTGCTTTAAACATGTTAAATACAAATTAGATAAAAACAAGTAATTTTTGAAATGTTAACTTATTCACAGCCGTCTGCGCAGAATCCATTGGCCTAGAGAATGCAAACAAAATCCCAGATAGTCAAATAACATATTCACCTGCCACTACAAATGACGATGATGAAGAAGAAAGCGGTGTTGGACGTCTCATGGGTCGGGCATGGACACCATCAAAGACGGACGAGGATGCATATCTTCAAATCATGATGAACTCTCCATATGACATTAATACAATCGTAACACAAGGAGCAGATGGAAACTACGTGTCTCAATTCTATGTGTCCTATTTACAAGAAGGTGCTGGTGATTCTTGGCAAACGATAAAGGAACCAGAAAGCGATTCTATCAAGGTATCTACATTAAGCTGAATTCATATACTGACAACGCATTGCGTTTCCTATAATTTTCACAACACACGGCACCGCATATGAATTCACACTCGAACGCAAACAAAATGCGGCATCTGACAACATGAACACGCAACTGAAAGTTCAGCTTTTCTCAACTAGGTTCGCGTTGACGCATTTGTTTTTGCCTTCTGATATCGATCTATCCAGGATCTATCGGAACTGCTAAAAACTCCCATCTGATACATGCTCAGTGTTTTGCGTTTGTGTTTGCGCCGAGTCTAAATTAAGCTTTATTGCTCATATTTCAGAGACATATGCTCAGCCCAGACCTAATGAAAAAAAACCGCATCAACAATGAGAAAGAACGGTGTAGGCTTACAGTATATTGGGTGTAAAACAACGAACTTAACTCCCTGCTACATACGATGGATGTTAATCGTGTCCACTGATGTCTCGAACGAATTTCTTCGAACTGACCTAATAATAGCCCTCAATGTTTCATGAATTAACGTGGGGTTTCAAATAAATATTGTTGTATAATTCTGCAATTGAAAAGTACTTTTTGTATACTGATTAGGTAGCACTACAAAACTCAACCAGCGGTTGACCCCGCTGATTCTGACCGGTTGCTATTGTTCTGAACCACAAGACCACCGGTTCCAGATGTTCTGCTGCCGGTTGAGTTTCGAAGCGGTTCCTTAAAATATTTGTTTTTAGTGGCTTTAAGTTGATTATTTTTGCCACATCAAACCGGAAATTTGGATACAATCCCTGTTCATTTCATTACCCAATAATTATGAAATCTTTAAGAGATAAATAACCAGTTTAATAGTCGAAAATTACTAGAAATGTAATCATGACAATTGAATATGTAGCTAGTAAATATACCATGTAACCAACCTCTAAAATCAAGCAATTTTTCTTACACATTGTTTTGTAGACCTTCAAAGTTAAACCTGAAACGGCAGATGCTCCATTTGAAACTGTTTTAAACGACCAAATTGTCGATGTGATAGGGGTCCGGATTTATCCCCAGGACTCTATTGGTGATATTGCTCTGCGGCTGGACCTTCATGGCTGCAGTAAGTTGACACTTAATACCGAGGGTTGAGCATCACAATGCCGTATCTGCGCAACAACAATAAAAGATTTCAAGACCTGGACCGCTGATACTTTCAAATTGAATTATCTAATTAGATCACCCCGAAAAAATAGGTCTTGAAGGTACTTTTAAGAAATCATTTTCCCTGATGTTGCTGCCATACATGTATAGATACGAGTTTGTGGCGCTCAGCCCTCAATATGCATAACCAAACTAATTATATTAATTACATATTTGAAAGACTGTGGAGGATTCAAGTTAAATTTATGTTGAAGATCCTAGCTTCAGTGTTATGTCCTATCGTTATGTTATAAATAAGTGTAATACTGATATCTAATTTCCTGAAATGTAGGTAGTTATGATATAGTGTTATTTTACTTCTTGTATATTTGTCAGGTAATTTCTTTTACATGTGTCTATCTTAGTAATAAATTGGAATGTATTTTTACATATATACCATGTATACAATCAGAGCAAAAGTATGTTCATTAGCATGATTAGTTGAGAACAAATGATAACAATTTGCTCCAACCATAACATCTTCATTGCAAAAGCCAATTTAAATGTACCTTAATGACATTTTGGTCACAAAGCTGTGCGAGGAACGTGAGATTGTCTGGGTGTCTGTACGGAAATCATATTTTAAAAAACCCAAAGAATAAAACAAGTTCCTTTTTGACCATGCCATGTCAATTTTTCATTGAAAACACACCAATACTAATGTTATGCGGACATGATTCTCCTTGCCCACAGACACATGTTATAAACCGTTAGGTCTAGAGGATGGGTCAATATCAAATCGGCAGATCCAGTTTTCATCCCGCCAAAATAAAGACAAGAAAAGTGGTCGTTTGAGTGGTAAACCATGGACTCCAGAAGACACAGACGATGAAAAATATATGATCATCATTTTAAATTCTCCATCTTACATCACTGGTCTTGCTATTCAAGGCTCCGATGACGTGAACTACGTGTCGGCAGTTGCATTGGATTATAAAAATGTTGGTGACGACAAATGGAGAGTTATCACCGAACCTAGTTCAGGAAAACCACAGATATTTGAGGTACCTGAAGATTTTGCTGGCACAAATCCTGCTCGTGTGTTCATTCGAGGAAAGTACGACAAAGTTATTGCCGTCAGAGTACGGGTTAAGGATGTTGTTGGTGATGGCGGGCTTCGCCTAGAACTTCTTGGCTGTAAACACGGTAAATATTTCCGGGGGTATTCGAATTATAAATTGACGGGAATGTGCCGATCAAGTTTGAAATCCATACCATGTCCAAGGGTATTTTAAGCTAAAACGACTGATTTGACGATTTTTGATAATTATTGTGCATATTTGGACCCATTTTTAAGGTTGATTGTTTGCCCACTACCATTGTTTATTGATTTGGAATTTTGAGAACCCTATCTATGGATTTTAGAGAAAAATATTGCAAGTGTAAGGTTCTTTTGTATACCTTTTATACAGAAATAAGCAGACGATCAAAAGTGTAACATTGTGAAATTTGTGTTGGTCTTTACGTGGACATCAAATGGAGTCTATTCATTTAATGTGCAAGTGCACAATGTTTTAAGACTACGTACACTCTAAATTTCGCAACGGATAAAGTAGTTGTTTACAAATGGGTAAACCATTTGAAGAACTTTCTCTTGATGCTACATATTTTGAATAAACATGTGTGCATGCATGACGTATTTGATATAATTGTCATTAAATGGCCATAGGTGTCAAACTTTGTTGTTAGGTAAAGGGCTTGTAATTGCTGCAAGACATTTTTTACTTGTTCTATAAATTGTGCCATGTATTTTTTGGACAGCTGAAAAGTATGTGCTTGTATTTTTGGGACATCATTAGTGTATACAAATAGGCAAATAATTGTTTTTAATAAAATTTTAGGAACCCTCTTCCCATAGACTACTGTTTTATTAGAAATATATTTTTAAATACGCACTGTATATGTACACAGCTTTACCAAAGCATTAAGACAGTGCAACAAACGTTTCAACCATTTGTTAAAAACTACATCATCCGTTGCAAAGTTTTGAAAAAAAAAATAGAGTGTACTTATTTATTAAATATTCACCATGTTTATAGCTTATAAGAATAAATAGCGTTAAAGGCACGTGTAAAAAAACTCGGAGATGTTATTTAAAAGTATTGTTTCAAAAATGTTTAAATACTGCGTATATAAGGCTTGCATAATATAAAAAATGTGAAAAGCTAATCATTATTCTGTACAAACTGGTTTGCAACTTTCCAAAATTATATACCGTACCTGAGAATCGATAGTAAGTTGAATGATGTTGAAAAAATCTGATTTTACAGCGGCTATACCAACAACACAAGGTAAAGTGACAACGGTCGCACCAACTCCAACAACACGTGTAACAACAGCGGAAAGTACCACGGTGGAAGTTACTACTCAGGGTAAGGACTTTTAATTGACTCTAAAAATAAGAAATGTCGCTGCTTATATAGCGCTTTTCCATAATTGATCAAAGCGCTTTACATTTATTCCGTTACCACTAGAATACCACCAGCTGCTTATTCAAGCGCTCAATGTCAATTTTCCTAGTAACTTACCATATAACGCTTGGGTCGACGAGGCAAGTGTGATAAAGTGATTTGCCCAGGTTAACAACACGTTGGCACCATCGTGGCTCGAACTCACAACCTCACGTTTATGAGTCCTGCCCATTTCCGCTAGACCACACGTGCCCACTCTACAACCTCCGATTTCATTTTTGAGTTTTAAAATTCCACGGACATGCTCAAATTATGCTTCTGTTTTTAAAGGTATGGCAAAACAACAACAACAACAACGATAATAATAGTACAAATTGACATAATAATAGCACATGACCAAGGAATATTTTACTTATAATCTTTAGGTACCACAGCCGAACCATCAGTTACAGAGAGAACCACGCTGAGTACCTCAGGAAGAACTACAGTCGAAAGAACCACAACAGTTACAAAGGTTCCCGTTACCGAAGGTTCGTATATCTTCACAGGCAAGCATCAGGCTGTCAAATTGTGCGGGAGCGGAGAGCACCGCTCGCAGGAAGCAACAGAAGAAATTGAGGAGATTGTGCCTTCATGAGAAAAAATAAATACAATTGAGGAAACTTTGAGCTTCAGGAAAAAATAATAATTTTATGCCCTGGCAAGCATTGCTGATTGGTTTAAGGTTTACGACTTTGATAATTTGCAAACTAAGGACACAGAAAAAAGGATAGATGACAAATCACGTAGAAAGTAAACGCGGTATAAATTGAGTAAAATATTTGCATATTTTAATTTTTTTTAATCTGGAATTTGTTTTTACCAGGTGATTGCACTCATTCAATCCTAAGAAACCTCATTCCGGAAGGCTTGGGATTTTCCTCTGTCGACAACGACATTGAAGAAAGTGAAGACCTAGCGAAGCCAGATGGTGACCCATGGTCCCCGGATGAGGAAGATGATGAACCATGGATTGGTACCACCTTCACAAAACCTCTTCAGGTGACTGGTATTACACTCACCAGTAACACAGATGACGAGGTTACCTTTACAGTTCAATTTAGCTTGGATAATGGCGACACTTGGGATAATGTAAAGGCAAATCAAAATGGGGGAGTAAGTATTCTTGCTTTAAATATGACAGTAAATTGTTTAAGTGTTTTGAGTACAAAAATCGACACAAAGACGTAGCATAGAAACTGAAAAGTGTTTGAACAAAAAAAAACTCCCGGAAAATCCGAGTAATTGGACTTTGCCTTAAATAAATAAGAATCATTAAATCATGTTTGCTACATAAATAAGCATGTCTAAGTCCACTATATACATACAACAAATAATATATTAGGAAGTCCTTAATATAACAAGGAGGGTTATATTTATTATGTATGCAGACATGCACTTAATGCAAAACAACTTGTAGTCTACTCTACCTGAATTTTGTTTCACTTACTACCTACGCAATTGTTACTCTTCTGATAATCGAAATCAATCAAAAATAGATAGCAATAAATATAGTGAAATATAAAAGCTATACTCTGACAACCTAGAAGAACAAACCAAGACTTTCTAACGAGATCAATAGCATATTCCTCGTATTCTAGAACATCGTAAACTGGGCCCAATTTCATAAAATCATTATAAGCCTAGTTTGTTTCTAACTGCGTTTCTATCACTAGTTCATTGCTAAACCCATTTTATAGAACCATTCTAAGCTAAGCAAGGTTCCTAGTTGCTTTCTTAAATTAGAATAGCTCTTGGACATTTCTAAATCCTTAGAACCATTCCCAGTTTCTTTTACCCAGACATCAAAATGATAATGATGATAAAATCGCCAAATTTAAGCCCTTAAATCGTCTTAGAACAGAGGATAGTTACAGGCACATGCCGAATATTCGGGATATATAAAATTAAGACCTTTAAAATTAGCAAATGCAGGATTTATGAAGAAAAATAATTCAAAACAAAAACAACAATTACAAATTAAAAATAATTTACAAAAAATGAGTTACTGTTCAGAGAGGAAAAGTAATATCCAACAACACGTGTAACAACAGCGGAAAGTACCACGGTGGAAGTTACTACTCAGGGTAAGAACTTTTAATTGACCCTTCCGATTTCATTTTTGAGTTTTAAAATTAACATTCTCGGAGTAAGTATAAGTTAAGATTATAAGCCTTTGGTTTCTCTTCTTTGCTTAAATCAAATCTTTTGTTTTAATACCGTGTCTAGGAAACTTAAATTTGAAAAGGACTATGCACTATGCATATTTTGTTTGTCGTTTTTATGGATACCTTAATGGTCTATAGCCTAATAGGCCAATACGGGATTATGTTCCTTTTTAGAACTATTCTTGTTTAAACTAATTTCTATTTAGAACTATTCTCATTTCAAGTACTTTCTATTATCCTTGGGAAGCAACCATGATATTTAATCCTTGTTCAGTCACTGTATCATTCTATCTTTGTTCTAGCAAGCAACTAGTAAGAATTGTTCATAGAATGGTTTTATGAAATGTGATTTAGTTGGTATCGATCAAGCAACAAACTACACACTTAAAATGATGCTAAGTCCTATTAATAATTTAGAAACGTTTTATGAAATTTGGCCCTGGTGATTTTGTATTTGTAAGAGACTTGCAATTATTATACTTTGTACATTAATCTGTCATATTTTTGGTACATTTTGTGTTCATTTTTTTGCTACTAAATCAGCAAGATTCGGTTAATAAAATAACAAGGACTGGTTTATTTTCACTTATGGTCATATTTGTTTATGTACCTTAATCGTCTGCTTAATTGGTACTTCAAGTCTTATAAAATATAAACTAAATGTGATGTTTTTCTATAAAAAAGAAAAAAAAGACTTGTCATTAGCTGAAACTTACATGTTATTCAGGTCATTGTAGGAGGCATCGCAAGTTAATAACAAGTATAAGCTTGTTATCATGTGACAGGATAGTCACTCAAATCTCACAAATTAACATCATATTATGAAGGTTGCTCTACGAAAAACACATCATACAGTAAAACCTACACATTAAACGATCTCAACCAGAGCACATGACCCGCACGCAATACTATTCTTAATTGCTTTATTTTATTTTCTACGAAGTTGGAGTTTACCAGTGCCAATGATGAGAGACAAGATTTCCCTGTACCTATTCTCACCAACATGATTAAAGTATATCCACAAGGTGATGGCATCAAAATAGACGTCCATGGATGTGAAACGGGTAAGGTGATGAACCCAAGTATACGCGGGGATAATTGCATGATAAGAACACCACGAGTACGCAATGTCTACAAAAAAAAAAAAAACCCGTCCATAAAAAACACACCATGTTTTCCATATATGATATCATTTCATGCCAATCACAACATTTTCATCTGTACAATCTTGTCCACTTAAGTCCATATACTTGTAAAGATATGTACACACTTGTCCATAAATGTCCAATGCTAAATACTCTATAACATGTCCAAAATACTCATCCAAGTCCAGTGATGTACATAAAATATCCTCCCCTCTGGCAAACAGCAGCAGACTATTGTAAGATTGGAGTATGGAATGGCTCTTGTTAAAGATCATGATTTGATACGTTTTTTAGTTTCGTACGGTTGCAAGCAGCATTTATTGGCCAATATGGACACATTATTGAATCTTTTGAAGCTCATGACTTTAAAAAAACACCCACATGATTTGAATTAACATCTATGGATAAAAGTTACTTCCACAACAGTGCATGCTCCTCGTGGAAAATGCACAGATGATGTGGGCAGGTGTGGATGTGTGTGAAGCTATATTCAGAGGGACGTGAAAGATTTGGTTGTTGTGTACACGCAAGCGAAGCGATTCTATAAAAACAACAATGTGCTGTCTAACCACTATCTATATATGAATATAATTAAATTTCGGAGTGGCTGATTCCGGTTATAAATTGTGAGGTATATGAAGATATCACAAAACAACAGAGACTCTGATCAATTTGTGGGTTTGCTTATAAAATATCTTAATTTTCAAACATGTCAGACAAATAATCAGCCATGGGGTAAAGGGAATGCATTCACAATGTATAAACAACTTAACACAGACATATAGATTGTGCAGCTAGCAATACTGAGTAAGCTTTAAATCTTTTTAAAATATATATTTTATCAAAAGTTAATGACAAAGTGAAAAATAATCTGACCTGTATATACATATTCCCCAAAGACGATCAACTTTCACTTGAATCCATATATTTACACGATAGAGTCGATTTAACATTATTGTATTTTGCTCATTTTTTCACAGCGATTGCTACTAGTACTGTTGCTGCAACAACTCCCACAGGAGGTAATTGTTAAAACTTGTTCGAGTTAATTACGGGGCACACCATTAGATTCTCAGGGGGGAGGGGTGGGGGCATGGAAGTTTTTTGAAAAAAAAAAAAACTTCGCCGCCGACGGCGACGAAAAAAAAAATCTTTACCCAAATATGAGTAAGAAAAAAACACTTTACCCAACTACTTCATGGTAAAGAAAAACATAACAAATGTAATAAAAAAACCTTTGCCACCGAAGGCGGCGAAAAAAAAATGTCGCCGCTAAAAAAAAACTTGACTCGACCCCAACTTCCATGCCCCCCCCCCCTGAAAATCAAATGGTTCGCCCCTAATATATGTCATTAATCCGGTTTCTGTTTCAGGGTGTGGTGCAAATTGCAATAATGCACTTATCAAAACCATTACTATGATCTCACGCACGGAAAGCCTTTGCATTATGTGAAAGAAGGAAAGGTTACTTCAATAACTTAACGCTGGGGTAGACCTTCAAATGGCATAAACCGTTTATGTACTCTAACTTTCAAACTAATTGCATAAACTATATAAAAGTATACAATTTTAGAAGCGGATTTTTACTCTGAACACGATGATGATATCAGTTTTTGACTAAAAATGTCAATTTTGGCAAAAAATGCCAAAAACGGTATTTTTTGCCCCAACATTTATGGAAAGCCTAAGTAATATTTGCATTCATGAAATTTTGAACTTTTTTGATTTTTGGAATTTAGAAACAAATGTCTAGGAACGGTTTTCTCAAATTTTTGATTGTTATCTTATTTTTTGAAAAAATGCCAAAAATAGGCCAACAATTTTGGTGGCAGCGGTGGGATTTTTTGCATTTTTTGACCTATTTTTGGCGTTTTTTGAAAACTAAGATAAAAATCAAAAATTTGAGAAAACCGTTCCTAGACATTTGTTTCTAAATTCCAAAAATCAAAAAAGTTCAAAATTTAATGAATGCAAATTTTAGTTAGGCTTTCCAGAAATGTTGGGGCAAAAAATACCGTTTTTGGCATTTTTTGCCAAAATTGACATTTTTAGTCAAAAACTGATATCATCATCATGTTCAGAGTAAAAATCCGTTTCTAAAATTGTATACTTTTATATAGTTTATATGCAATTAGTTTGACAGTTAGAGTACAAAAACAGTTCATGCTAGTTGAAGGTCTACCCCAGCCTTAATAATATAAGAGTGACAAGACAACGTGCTCTCACAGTATACTGCAAACTCTCATGAGCGATATTGATATTTTTCTTGTTAATATCTGAACAACAATGCTTGATTTGATGACAATTATTTCTTAGTTGACACATGTCTGTGATAAATCGCTTTATAAAAAAACAAGTTACATTATTGTACATTGTAATTAACAAGAGATCGAGTTGATCTTAAATCATTGTCACGAAGAAGGACTTTTACAAATAAACTTTACATTATATATCAAGTAAAAAAATTGAATCTAGTCATCTGGACTTACTTTTAGTTGAATAGCGACGTTTCATGTCTCATCCGAGACAAATCCTCAAGCCTACTGATCATCTGGTGGCTTCTGTGCAGTGACCTGTGACACGGTGCTGACGTCACAGGAAACGGAACTTTTTAGTCTCTTCATAAACGTATTTACATTATATACTTTACTTTACTATAAATTAACATTGTATTTGGTTGAAATTGTAACAGCCGAATGTTATAAATAAATAAATAAATAAATAAATACCAGAAAGCAACAGCAACCCAAGAACACTGCAAAAGAACTTCATAATATGTCTCATTTTAAGTTACGTCAGTTTGGCTCACAGTGTAACTAAATGAACCCAGTTGTCATATCAAATATGATTTTTGTAAAATATATGTATTTGCAATGCTCTGCTGGGGGTCATTAAAGAGGATAAACTTTAGTCATTGTTGCATAGACAATGTACTCGTTGTATTGAATTTTTAGTGCATAACGGGGTAGAATCCGTTTGGACCTATGAGGTAACGCATTTGTTTTTGTTTTCTGCTTCTCTGAATCAAATTCAATTGAAAAATTCAATCGGAAAAGAAGTATTTTCCATTTTTCTTTGAATTATTTTTTTTCCGACCATCTTTTTGAGACAACCGATTTTCAATTTTGACAAGTTTCCTGAGCCGTGTTTACAAAACCTACATGTGACTTTAATTCCAATGGAATCATATTTGGCCGGGAACATGTGTTCTTTGCGTTCTTATATTACATTCAATATCAGAGCATAATTATGCAAGAATGACCCAAATCCATTGATTTTGGCAACATTTTGAATGCATAAATGACTTTTGGGCAGCTGAGGTGTGGATTCGATTTAGTGTTTCACACACAAGGTAGAACTCATTTTAGGAAAAAAGTGAACTCGGGTAGGTTCTGCATTCTGATATTCAATTGTACATCAAATACTACCAGAGCAGAGCATTTTAAACAACATATCAAGTGCTAGCATATTCTGTATTAATCATCCAAAATATTTGAACAAGACATGTGGTTTTTTTTATGTTATAGCCAAATGTGTAAATTAATAAATCAATCAATCAATTAATTAATTACAACCAATTTCATACATCTGTTTATTCATCTGCTTCATTCATTGTTCAACTGTTTAAAAATAATTTACTTTATCCTCTTCCAGAACGTGCACAGGGCGAAATACAAACTACTACTCCACCATCACGTACGTATGATTTTTGTACT
>JXSR01S033328.1:934-14084 GCA_000969725.1 Ophiothrix spiculata
TTTGATCCTTTTTGGATCAAATTTGATCCTTTTTGGATCAAAAAGGAGTGTATTTGATCCGAAAAGGATCAAATTTGATCCCAAAAAGGATCAAATTTGATCCCAAAAAGGATAAGCTCATATTTGATACTTTATGGGATCAATTTGATCCTTTCTTTTTAAGAGTGTAGATAGTGTCTACCAAACCAGTTTCATATTATGACCCTTTAATTGTTTCCTTATAAGAAAGATTTTATTTCTGAAGAAAATAGTGTGTTAATTCATCAATTGTAATATTTTTCTTTATTCACAGGTATGGAACTTACCTATAACAGATTTCGATCTGCATCAATATCAACAGAGCAAGCCATTCCACCAAGACACGAAGATAACATGGGGATTACTAAGCCCCTAAATGACGTTGTAGATTGGATGCCCGATTCTGCAAAGGAGTCTAAATGGACTTCGACGATAACGTTAACAGAGTCTATGAATAATTTACAGACAGAGAGAGTCATTGTTAATTCAGTTCATTCCGTGTCCTCCCCAAATGGCCCTGATACTGCAAACATTCATCAAGCATCGACTGTTTCAGAAGCAAAATTGAATTCTTTGCAAAATAAGCATTCCCGTGTCACTCCAGGATCACCAGATGGCCCTGTCGCTACAGGTACCTATCGCACAACGTTCACACCAAAGGTACCTCAAACCAAAGCAGTTCAAGTCATCGTGGTCAGCAGATGCAGATCGGGGTCTTCATTTTCTGGAGAATTATTCAACAACAACCCTGACTTTGCATATTTCTATGAACCTCTTATAGCAGGAGTTGGAACAAGTGGCAAAGAAGTTTTTGGTGATAGTTTTGGGGACAAACATTTAACACTCTTACGCAATCTTTTGCGGTGTGATTTAACTGAACAGAACTTTAAATTCTGGTCTGGGAGAGTCCCAGGGACTAATTGTGTACATGGTCGTATGTTTAGAAATACAACACTCTGTTTTAACAAGAAGACACTAGAGGCAAATTTAGATAACATCGTTGCAGAGACATGCAGACAGCATAAACATGTAGCAATGAAAGTTGTCCGTGTTTTAGATATTGAAAATATCAAAAGTCTTGTGATTAATCCAGAACTTAATGTGAAAATTATACATCTGGTGCGTGATCTTAGAGCAGTATATTATTCTCGACTTGCAACGCCTATGGTCAATAGAATGCAACCGGAAGAAGAATGTTTGGAAATGGAAAATAATTTAAAATATTGGAAAAATCCACCTGATTGGCTGAAGGATCGTCACATGCTTTTACGATATGAAGATTTAGCAGAAGAACCTATCTTAATCGCTCAAAAAGTATATGATTTTATTGGTTTGAGCTTTCCTTCCAAAGTTCGAGAATGGCTTGAAACTCACACAAATCACAGTAAGGGTGGGGCATATTCCAGGACAAAGGAGTCGAAAATTGCAGCACATAAATGGAGACAGAAAATTGAATATAATCAGTTCAAGAAAGTTCAAAGTCAATGTGCTGTTCCACTGCTAATAATGGGGTATAAACCAATACTGTCAGCGGATGATCTAGTAAATATTGATATTCCAAGCTTTGTTAATTTCACACACCAATATCTACTATCGGTAAATATAACTCAGGTCGATTATAGTGATGTAAAACTGATGCAACAGCTCATCGAAGACGAAACCTAGATCCTTAAAACCGGTGTAACAGAAATCAGTGTCCCTGGTCTTACTGTCCGGGATTTACAGTAAAGTATAGGCTAACAACTCTCATGCAGCATTATTAGTTTTATTCAAGCTTTATTCCGTTAAGGTCTATGGTAGATGGTAGGTGGCCTGTGATTCCAGGGGCCTTGATTACTTTCACACCGGTGTAATGAGACTGAAAGTCATATCTCTAAAAATTCTAATGTTGCAATTTACTTAGAATCTGATAAAGCTTACTACATTTATGTTATTTTGTAAACAGTTTGCTACTTTGTATTTCTGTTATGTTAACACTAAACATGCTAAAAGAGAAACACAGAATAAGGAAAATGGCAATGGGGCAATCTACACGGGAGTACAAATAGAGATGAATGCGCAATATGCATATGGCTACATGTACGCCGTCTGCGGAGATCAGGATCTCGGACATACGCATGCATCATTGCATGTGTAGATTGCCCCAATATCATGAATATGCACAAATGTGAAATGCGTTTAATTATAAATAATACTGTTTATTTGATTTGGCTGTTTTTTGTTTTAATATGGGAATATATAGACAAAAAAGTCAATATTTTATGGCATATACTGAAAGTCGTTAATATTTTATGGTAGGCTTATTATATACTGTATGTTCAAATCATATACAACTCTAAGTCACTGCCACCTTTGGTTTAAAATATTATACTTTTTTCTTCTTAAAATGGAGGCGATATTTTCACTTTTTCAGAAGCTCTAACAATATCAGATGACAATTTTCTTTAAGAACACCTTAAGAAATATTCTTGTCAAACTTTATTTCTTATAGGGAGTATCCTATTCCACTTGGAATTAAAAACTTGTAGAAATGCTCTTATAAGACTTGAAAATGCATAGAAATCTAGAAAAGGTAATAAAAACATCCCCTCAGAAATAGGTACAATTTGGAGAAAATTAACTTTTCCTATTTTACTGATTTTGTAGTTTGACTTGGTCCAGTGTTTCTTGGTACTAAATGTTTAATCTCAAAGCTACTCATGACAATTGAAGAGTGTTTTTTTTTTCAAAACTCACTTACTCCAACGGCTGCCGGTGTAGCAAGAATGTTAGTCCACCGTTCTTATTGTCCGGGTTGTAGAGTAAATCCAATTACTGCCATCATTAATAAGTCATTTATTACTGGTGAATTTCCAAGGTCACTCCGTGAGGCGGTTGTATCACCAATTTTGAAGAAACCTACTTTGGATAAGCAGGTTCTTAAAAACTATCGACCTGTCTCTAATTTGAGTTACTTGTCTAAGATCATGGAAAAAACTATCTGCTCTCAGATAAAACATCATCTGAATAAGCATGATCTTCAGGAACAATTTCAGTCTGCTTACCGTGAACTACACAGCACTGAAACGGCCCTTCTGTGCGTAAAAACGGATATTCTGAGAGCCATCGACAATAATAAAGCCGTTGCGGTCGTCTTGTTAGATCTTTCCGCCGCATTCGATACGGTCGACCATTGTATTCTGCTCAGACGTATCTCTTCCACCTTTGGTATACGCGGCAATGCTCTCAGTTGGATCCGTTCTTACCTACAGAACCGTTCGTTTCGTGTTCGGATAGGGGACTCTGAGTCTACCAATCAAGATCTCAGATTTGGAGTTCCCCAGGGCTCTGTTGTCGGCCCCTTATTTTGTACCATGTATACTAGTGAAATTGGTAATATCATTAGGAAGCATGGCATTAGTTACCACCTTTACGCCGACGACGTCCAGTTGTATTCGAGCTTTAATCCGAGGATTCACGGTGATGCCGAAAGATCTGTTTCCCGTCTCTCGACCTGTGTAACTGAAATCAGTGACTGGATGAGCGCAAATAAACTCAAGCTTAATCATGAAAAGACTGAGTTCTTCATTACATCTTCTGCCTATAATAACAAGTTCATCAGTGACGTCACCATTCAAATTGGAAACAGCACAGTCAAACCATCTGGTACCATCAAGAATCTAGGCGTTGTATTTGATCACACTATGTCAATGACGGACCATGTTAAGGCTACATCAAAAACTGTCAATTTCCACTTACGTAATATATACAGAATCCGCCGTTTCATTACCGTTGATAGCTGCCACCACCTCGTCCGGTCACTGGTTTTATCTCGCCTGGATTATTCAAATTCTTTGCTTCATGGTATTTCGGCTAAAGACTGTAAGAAATTACAAACCTTACAGAACCGGGCCGCCAGAACCATTTTTCGTGCAAATAGGTATGACTCATCGGAACCACTACTTACTCAACTCCACTGGTTACCAATCAAATCTAGGATCATTTACAAACTCATGTTGCTCACCTTCAAAGGATTTCATGGACTTCTTCCATCATACCTCACTGCTTTTCTCACACAGTATACTCCCAAAAGGGCTAACCTGATTCTGACAATTCCTCGTACTAGACTCGCACATGGTGATAAATCATTTCATGTCATTGCTCCACGCATATGGAACTCTCTACCAGCATCTTTACGCAAATGTTCGACCGTCAGCAAGTTTAAAAAAGGTCTCAAATTCCATCTTTTTCCAAAGTAGTGTGTGCTCATCCGCCTCACGGATGCCTTGATTTTTGGTGCAATTTTTATGCTCATGTGTTTTCTTTGTTTTATTGTTGTTTTTAATATTTTGTGCTTTGGCACATTTGTAGTTCAAGCTGTAGTGTAAATTGTAGTGTAAGTTGTAAAGCGCTTTGACCTATTTTGATTAGGCGCTTAACAAATGCTGCTTTTATTTATTTATTTAAGTATAGGCTTATGACTCTCACGCAACATTAGTTTCACGCTTTACTCCGTTATGGTCTATGGAAGGCGGACTACCATTTTAGGGGGACTACGATTATATTGCTGACAATTAATGACTTAGTTTGCTATTGCTAATAAATAGATAAGCAACAAGTGAAAAATATGCTGATTGCGAGTAGATTGATAGTTATAAATTTGGATAAAACCAGTTACGTTAGGGGTTTTTTTTATTTTATTTTTTAATGCTATAATCATATGTAAAATATGTTTGGCTTACAAAAAATATTTAAAAATTCGCTTATGCAAAGCCTTGGTGACCTTTAATGCTGGTAGTCTGATTACACAAAAATATACAAAATTTTGTATTGAAAATATCTTTACGAAAAATTCTGTCATCGATTATAAGAGACAGAGAAAGCCTGTAAATTGCAGTTGAAATGTTCGTATTGAATCGCCATATTGATAAACTAAGCAAAGAGTAACATGTGTTTCTGTGAAGTGCATGTACGCAGCATATGTCGTGTTATAGGGATTTTTTGTACATCAGTTTACCTCATATCAAAACACAAAATAAAGCGAAATACACTCCAATTTGAGTCGACCTTCCAATGTTGCAATTTACTTAGAATCTGATAAAGCTTACTACATTTATGTTAATTTGTAAACAGTTTGCTACTTTGTTTTTCTGTTATGTTAACACTAAAAGAGAAACACAGAATAAGGAAAATGGCAATGGGGCAATCTACACGGGAGTGCAAATAGAGGTGAATGCGCAATATGCATGGCTACGTGTATGCCGTCTGCGGAGATCAGGATCTCGAATATATACGCATGCATGTGTTGATTGCCCAAATATGCACAAAATGTGTAATGCGTTTAATTACAAATTAAACTGTTTAATTAATTTGGCTGTTTTCGTTTTAATATGGGAATATATAGACAAAAAAGTCGTTAATATTTTATGGTATATACTGATGTTCAAATCACATAGTACTCTAAGTCACTGCCACCTTTGGTTTAAAACATTTTACTTTTTTTTTCTTAAAATGGGGGCGATATTTTCACTTCAATTGTTGAAGCTCTAACAATATCAGATGACAGTTTTCTTTAAGAATACCTTTAGAAATATTCTTGTCAAACTTAATTTCTTAAAGGGAGTATCCTATTCCACTTAGAATTAAAAAACTTGTGGGTAATAAAAACATCCCCTCAGAAATAGCTACAATTTAAAGAAAATTAACTTTTCCTATTTCACTGATATTGTAGTTTGACTTGGTCCAGTGTTTCTTGATCCTAAATTTTTAATCTCAAAGCTACTCAAGACAATTGAAGAGTGTTTTTTTTTTTCAAAACTCACTTACTTCAACGGATGCCGGCATGCTAGATTTTGAAACCTTCATCATCCAGATTGTTCTGGCGCTCATTTTACCTCATATTGCACTGAATCTTTAACTAGTCAAGCAGCTGCTTGACTAACTTTAAACTAGTCAGGCAGGTTAGTCCAGCTTGCCTGACTAGTTTGACGTTTGTATAGCCAGGCTTGACTAGCTTGTAAACTAGTCAAGCCTGCTTGATTAGCTTGTAAACTAGTCAAGCCCACTTGACTAACGTGCAAAATCTTGCTTGACGAGTTTGCCAGACTGAGAGCTTGACTAGCTTGACAGTACAAAAGAGCTTGACCAACTTCGAGTTGGTCAAGCTGGCTTGACTAGCACAGACAGGTAAAACATCGTGCCGTCGTTTGACCTCATAAATATCACCATTATGTACTGATGTATCGTGAATTATAACATTTGATTATATGCAGCTCACGGACTATTTTGGTGGTACTCATATGTCACTCTTAAACAGTGGCGTAGCCAGGCCTTTCTCCAGGGGTGGGCAAACCACCCAAGATTTCTCCAATGGATTTTATCGAGCGACTTTATAGGGGTTTCAAGGGCCCGACTCGGCTGGATTTTTCAAGAAAAACTGCCAAATATTGTGCTTTATGAAGTTTTCAACATAATTTTTAGCAATTTTCAGCTTTAATTGTCGTAATTTTATTGAAAAACCGCAATTTCCTGCCTCTTTTATTTTTCTCCCAGGTCTTCAAAATTTCTCCAAAAAAATTCCGAGGTGGGCATTTCGCCCACCTTGCCCACCCCTGGCTACGCCACTGCTCTTAAACCTCTCTCAACATTATTGACGGATTAGCTATACATCGTGGTTTAAGCTTAAAAGCTTGTTATCGTTCATGTGCACTGGCGTGCTCGACTAGCTTGCCTGACTAACGTTGCCTTGTCCCGCTTGACTAACGTATCGTTAGTCAAGTCTGCTTGACTAACGTTAAGTAAGTCAAAATGGGTACCATCTGGACTAACGTAAAACTAGTCAATAACTAGTCAAGCGACTAGCCTAAACTAGTCCAGCTTGCTGGACTAACGTCAAGCTGGTCAACAGACTAACTTAAAACTAGTCAAACAACTAAAATGAGACTAGTCCAGCATGCTGGACTAGGCTAAGTTAATCATCCTTGTTAGTCCAGCAATAATGACTAACTAAAAGCTAGTCTAGATGGGTACCATCTGGACTAGCTTTAAGTTAGTCACACTGACCAGTTTAGGTTTCAGTGTGCAAGGGCCGGGCGTCCATATCCTGACTACGATCAGATGGTCGCAGTTCACTTCCCTTTTAGGGACATTTACAGATTTTTCCAAAACTCACGAAGTCCAGAGATTAAGCATGTTTCTAAACAATTATCTTATTGTGTGTGTGTGCATTGCAGCGTTAGTATGAATTTTTTTATCAATATGCCCTAAATTATGGTTTGCACTTAGCTTTGACAACAAATTCAACTCACAAAATCAGTATTATAATAAATCTAGATTTAAAAGCTATGCAAATACCGTATAACATGAGGCAGCGCAGCTATTGGACTAAGTGAGTTCAAGTTGGAAGGACACCCTTCAATTGGGTTTGGTGTCAGTGGCGGCGGAAGGTAAAAAATTTAGGGGGGATGGCTATTTTTTAAAAACGAAAATGGTCGGAGGAAAATTATGATTTTTTTTCGTAATGCGCGCGTAGCGCGCGAAAAAAATCTGTCAAATCGACTAATTTCAGCTAAAAATTGTTTAAAAATCGTGAAATTTGCGCAAAAATGGCAATTTTGTACTAAAAATTAACATAATATCAGAAAATTCGTGCGAAGCGCGCAATTATTTTTGACTTTTAACATTTAAGTTATCCAAAACAAAGGGAAAATTTCAAATTTTCTCTCCTTTTCTTTCTTTCTTCTTTATTTTTTTAAGGGGGTCCGCCCCCCCCTCGTGAAATTTAGGGGGGGGGACGTGTCTCCCTCCCCCCCCCCGTCCCCCCGGGTCCGCCGCCTATGTTTGGTGGCCGATTTGGTTGAGAAGATTGGGATTAGTGGTAGATTGGTTTGGTTGCACATTGGGTTTGGCAGACATGGCAGAAGATTGAATTGTTTAAAAGTAGACTAGATTTGATAGCAATCGGTTTGGTATAAAATCATAATAGCATATTGGGTTTGATAGTAGATTTGGCTTGGTACTAGATTGAAACCCTGGTCACGTAACCTGTGGGCAGGGTTACGATGTGTTTACGGCGTCTTACCGGGTAGAATTTAAGCGGGCACCAATCAGACACCGATCGGTGACCCGACGGTGACCGGTGTCCTTGCGGAGACCGGGCGTTGACTGTGAGCCGTAGAGACGCCGGAAACATGCCGCAAGAATTCGGAATTAAAAACCTTGCGGTTTGTATACGATTTCTTATGACAGTTATGGTCAAATGATAACCGACGGCCGACCGGTTACCGATCGGGCAACGTAAGCATTCACCGGTGTCATACCGATGTTGCGGCGTTGCGGCTTCCTTCCGATTACCAGACACCGGTCGGCGACTGGTGATTATGTGACCATTAGCATAAGAAAATTGCAGTTAATTACAGATTGGTAGGGTACTAGTGAATTGGATTTAGTAGAAGATTGCGGTGGATGGTAGATTTGGTAAGATGACATATTAAGCATATTAAATCTGTTAACTGATTTGATGTTTTTATCAGGTTGGGTTTGTGGTTTGGTCGCAGATTGGGTTAGGTGGTAGATTTTGATTTTGTAACAGATTAGATTGAATTTGATAGAAGATTTGGTTTGGTAACAAAATAGGTTGAGTAGCAGATGGGGTATGGTTCTATGTTGAATTTGTCAACAAATTGGTTTGGTGACATATTCGGCTTGGTTGCGGTAGCAAATTGGACCTGGTAAAAAAGTGAAATTTGGTAGTAATTCACGAGGATATTATATATTTACCGAAATGCCGAAATGGATACTTAACTGCCGCCATCTGCAACTGTTTTATTACATGTGTTATAGTTTTAAGAGGGCGACAAGATATTTTATTGAAAGGTGAATTGATTTTGATTAAGTGATGTGAAATTATGGTACCATTTTAAAATTTGGATAATAGTTAGGTAGATCCCCAGCATGAGTGTTAAGTTGGGTATATATGCAATTTTCTTGATGAAACTGGTAGTTGAGAGCGTAGACTTTAAGAATCTGGATGATGCCAAAAATTCACGCTTGAGCAATTTTTGTTACTTGCGTCAGAAGCCACACCCTCTTTTTCAAATACGCCTTATGTATGAAAAATCAGATTATTTGGTGTAAACATACCGCGTTTGTTATCAAATTAAAGCTAATGGGATATGTACTGCAAATACCTTTTAACTGCGTCATTTTGTGTGCTTCAAATTCAAAAATTTTCATAAATCAAACGAAAAAAATATGTTAATATGTCCAATATCGTATTTTTGTATAAATAATATCATTTTTTGTTTTAAACATGGACCGTTCAAATATTTAAAAAATAAACTGCGGCCCAAACAACGTAAAAAATGAGCATTAGTATGCTTTGGGTGCATAAATGGAATTTTATAAAACATCACTGAAATCAATAAATATTCAAAATGATCAATGCAGAATGATTTAGATGATGAAACAGAAAACATCTTGTCCTATAATAGGTTTTAACTGGTTTCAAATCCAAAAAAGTGCACATATTGAGGTTCAAAATGGCCAAAAAGTATATTTCTACACACCAAAATGGATTTCAAAAACGCATTAGAGCAGCATTAATGATATCAAATATCCTAAGTAATCCATGTTAATAACTTTAAAGGAATCATGTGTCCCTAAATTATTTCCCACGAAATTTGAAAATCCAAAATAGCCACCAAAATTAGGTTCAAAATGGTAGGAAAAGAATCCTTTTATACGAAGAAACTGGTTACAGTGACATTGAATTCACATTAAAACAGAATTTAAAATGTTCTGTTTTCAAAGTAATGAAGGAATATTGCTTTAAGGGCTACAAAAGAGACATATTGACCAAAGTGTGTAATTCGCATGTATTAATATGGCCGCCAAAATTTTATTTCCTAAAGTATGCATAGACTGTAGGGGTATTTTGGCGGGTGAATTGGGTCTCTTTTTCGACGATATTTTTAATTTATAACATGTGAAAGAAATTATTTGGTTGCAAATGTTTTTGTTGATGTACAAGAACCATTTTCATTAAATATTTTTAATATCAAATGTTTTTAATGCTATTTTGATGATGCTTTTAATTTATAACATGTGAAAGACATTATTTGGTTGCAAATGTTTTTGTTGATGTACAAGAAGCATTCTCATTAATAAATTTTAATATCAAATGTTTTTAATGCTATTTTGATGATGCTGTTTCCCATCTTAAGCGAATATGCTGGACCTCATTGGTGATGCCCATTTGATTTTTTGAAACAAATTAACAAAAATATTGTGAAGTGATGCTTATGTTGTAACCAACAAAGCCATTTTCATTGATTATTTTCAACATTCAATGCATTTAATGCTGTTTTGAAGTTGCTGTAACATGTTTTTGTGCAAAACGCACGGTGTTAGTGCTGACGTTTTAGTCGTACATATGTATTTTTTTTTATTTTAAATATATAAATGGTATATCTTGAGGACAAATAATCTTAATGTTAACTAGAATGTTTCTCTGTATTGATATTTCAGAATATTTGGCTTTCTTAAGGCTACTTTGGTCGATTTCATTGAAAATATGCAATTTTGGCGGCCATTTTGAAGTTGAAGCATTGAAATGACCTAATGTTTAGAGAATTACATTATATACTTCATTAGCTTTAATTTGATACCAAACATGATATATTTACAACTCAAATGGGATCTGTCACACTTAACATGGCATGTAAAAAAGGGGGTAAGGCTTTTGACGCCAATAACAAAAATTGCTCAAGCGTGTATTTATGGCATCATTCAGGTTCTTAAAGTACACACTCTAAACTATCAATTTCATCAAAAAAACTGCATATATACCCAACTTGACACTTATGCTATAATTTGGATGAAATCTATCTGACTATAAGTAACGTTTGGTTTTTGTTTGGCAACAGATTTGATTGAGTAGCAGATCGGGTTTGGTTGTAGGATTGTTTTGGTCGCAGACTGGGTTTGGTAACAAATTAGTAGCAGATTGGATTAAGCAGCAGATTTTGATTTGGAAGTAGATTTGGGTTGGTATTAAATTAGGTTTGCTAACAGATTTAGATGGTGGCATATTGGCTTTAGTAGGAGAGCAGAACTAGGGGTAGGAGAGTGTGTATGGTCTATATCAAATAGCAGATTTGGTTTGGATGCAAATTTGGTTTGTAATATTCAAAAATCATATTTGGTTTAGAAACACATTGGGTTTGTAGGAAATTAGATTTGTTTCCAGATTGGGTTTAGTAGGTGATTTGTTTGGTAGATCTGGTTTGAAATCAAGGTGGGTTTGGTATCAAATATGGGTTTTAAGAAGAATGGTTTTGATTGCATTTGGTTTGGTCGCTGATTTATTTGGTAGATAGTTCATAGATATCTGGTTTGGAAGCAGATTTGGTTTGGCATTCAGGGCCCAAATTCATGACACCCTGCTAACTCTAGTTGGCAACTAACCAATTGTATACCTGACAAAATTTGACAGGTGGACAAAGAGTTATCAGCCAATTATAGTCAACAGGGTTTTATGAATTCGGGTCCTGGTCAGTATCAAACTGGGTTGGAAGCATAGTTGGATTTAATAAGGTTTAGTATATAATACACCGGGTTTGGTAGCTGATTTGGCTTGGAACCAAATTGGATTTTGTAGCAGATCGGGTTTGGATCAGATTTATTTGGCAGTAGATCTCTTCTGGACGCATATTTGGTTTGGTATCAAATTCGGGTTTGGTGGCAGATTTGGATCAGTGGCAGATTGGCCTAATAATTAATTACTTCATTTGGGTTTTATTCTTAATTTCCTGAAAGTCAAATAAATTGTCTTTAAAATCATACCAAAATTATGACATTTCATGGGATTGTCGAAAAGACATGACAGAAATTTATGAGTAATCATTCTCAATGTAAACAAATCCACCTTTTATGGGTGCCCACAGTAGAAAGCATGACCAGATAATTAAATTCATGATTCAAACAAAAGCAAAAGTATGGACAAATCAAAGGAAATAAATAGGTTTCAACAAAAGCAAGTCTGTGGCCATAGAACGATAGCAAGGTAGGTTTTGAAACTTAGCTTGTTGTGAACGTCTTTTTTAATGTCTGGAAATCACTTCCAATGGATATCGATACGGTGGAGTTTAGTCCAGGACCTGTCATAGAGACCCGTATACATTTTAATGTAAGGAATTTTTGAATGTTGGACTAGGTAGCATATACATATCTTTACAATATTTTACTAGGTGGAAAATTCCAAACTTGGGCAAACTCTTAATATGGCCAACATTCAAAATGGCCGCCAAAATCCACCATAATACATAGGAAAATGGCTGTATCTTCAAAACTATTGACACTAGGAGACAAATGAAGGTGTCTTTGCCCACTAAATCAATGCTGACGGATTGAATAAGCATAGTTCTGTAGTCATTGCAGGCTCGAATCACCCAAAATCCAAGATGGCTACCCATAGCAACCAAAATTTGCATAGCAACGGAGGATTTAGCATGTAATGCTTACATCTCTTGACTTCAACAGGGTTATGTCTGCTGAATCAATGATATCTGATTGAGTGAAGATAATAACTTTATCACTAAAGGTCGAGAAAGCCCAAAATCCAAGATGGCCACCCATAGCAACCAAAATTTGCATAGCAACGGAGGTTTAGCTTGTAGTTCTACCATCTCTTGACCTCCAAGAGGTTATGTCTACCAAATTGATGATGACTGATTAATTGAAGTTGACTGATTGAGTCTCAACTTTATCATTGAAGGTCAAAAAAGCCCCAAATCCAAGATGGCCACCCATAGCAACCAAAAATGCATAGCAACAGGGGTTTTTGCATGTAGTTCGTCCATTTCTTGACCCCCAAGAGGGCTATGTCTGCTGAATCAATGATGTCTGATTGAGTGAAGATGATAACTTTATCATTAAAGGTCGAGAAAGCCCCAAATTCAAGATGGCCGCCCATGGCAACCAAAATTTGCATAGCAACGGAGGGATTAGCATGTGTTCTACCATCTCTTGACCTTTGGTTATGATTACCAAATTGATAATGACTGATTAAGTGAAAATGACTTATTGAGTGTTAACTTTATCATTGAAGGTCAAAAAAAGCCCAAAATCAAAGATGGCCACCCATAGCAACCAA
>JXSR01S033330.1:5666-16619 GCA_000969725.1 Ophiothrix spiculata
CATGAATTTTTGAACTTTGAATGAATATTATTCATTATACCAGGTGCATATTTTTTAAAATATTCTAGTCACATGAATTGTAAATGATTTTTTTATGCACACTGGATGGATGCTACTGACATTTGGTATCTATACTACCGGTATTTTATATTTCAGGGGCACATTTTTTAGGAACTTTTCCTTTACCTGTGTCTTAAAAAATCTTGTTCATTTACACTTTAGTGCATGAAAGGCGTCAACTTGAATACAGGAATTTTATATGTGAAAACGCAAAATGAGCTATTGCCACCGCTTTATGTAATTGTCAGGGTAATGGTTGTGCAATTTTTGGTGCAAAATGATATAAAATCCCCTGCATTGTTTTTGAGATAATTAGCATATTAGGCAAAATGATTGTGCTGTTCAATAATTGTTTCATCCATAACATTAATTTGTAACCATCGTTAAATATTTAAAAAAAAAATTATATATATATTTGTTCTTCTCCTATGAGCCAAATTTGATCAAAAAATTCAATAAGGAAAGCAGTTTACCCTTTTTTTGGCAACCCTCTTGTGCACTAACGGGATTTTGAAACACCTTAAATGCACTTTTATAAATGTTAACCTAAAAACCTACACAAGTCAAAACCATTACCTCCATTCGTTCTAAAACAGTATTCTAATTTCTATAAAATAGGCCGGCCTCTTGTGTCAAATCTGCTGGTTAATAATTAGAGACTTCAGCAATTAGTGATTTTTTTCTAGCCTATCGAGTCATAGGATTAGATGAAAAGACTCCTTGGAAATATATGTAGTTTCCACTGGGATTCGAACCCTGTACCTCTAACAGCTCGATCCCATGTATGCCAACCTTCTTTTGGCGAGCAATCGTTCAGCAATCGGTCCCTTTAAAGAGCTCTTGTGTTAAAAATTGAAATAGATACCTTTTCAGAGTCATTGTTTTAGCAGCACGTAGCTTACGAGATCATCACAATCCCTTCATTCAGCGTGAGAGTGAATCCCTCCTAGTCACATGACCACCCGCTAGGGTGGTCATGTGACAGCAGACCATCGCAGATGGCCGGCAGCCCGCATCCCCCACCCCCGCCGAGCGCCGGCCGCGGATCCCAACAGACTCCCCCATTCCCCCCCAAAAAAAGTGGTCCCACCACTTTCGTGTTATTTATGCAATGCAAATGAGTAGCTATTTTCAAGTTCTATACTATTTAATTCATTTTGTCGTGAAAGAAACAATAATCATAATAAATTACAAATTTGTGATCATATTTACAATTCTTATTCGTATATTTGCGAAGATAACTCTTTCATGAAATAAACTTAAGATTGTTAGTAACTTTACGATAGAATCTAGTACTTATGAACAGTTTGCAATACTTACAAACGTAAGTATTTGTGAAATACACCACTGGGGTTCCATACTTAGTCCTCCTGGAGAATGTACTTCTGTAGATGGGGGAGGGTCATCATTTTTAGGAGAAAAGCTTGGCATAGTTGGACATAGACATGGGATTGGGCTGTGAGAGGTACATTGTTTGAATCCCAATAGAAACCATTAATTTTTGACACATTATTTCCGAGGATACATGCAGGTTTAGAATGGATTGAGCTTGTTAGTGAGTGGTGATATCTATGTGCATAAGTTCAATTCAAATGATAGCAAAGTTCTCAAAGCCAGCAGTTTACGTACAATTTGGTGTCAAGACCCGGCCCGCAGCCATATTTGATTGTACATTGTATCCTTGAATAGGGTATGATTTTAGACAAGTTTGAAAAATCCTTAACTTATGCGTTTGTCAGTTCTTTCTCTGCCCCGTATACTAGCCGGGTACGAGCAGGAAGCTCGGCAAAGTATGTTCCTTTTAAGCCAGCTGACAAAATTCCCACCATTTTCTGCTCACTTCCCTAACAATCAGGACAGAACATTTTCAAGTGCTGAATGCAGATTTATTTCACATTTCCTATATTACTTTCTTGAAATGAAACTTTGTTGGTATTTTGTAGTTAAATCAGTATATCTGTCAAAAAATCAATTTCGGCAAATTACGACCTTGACATGTATTTTCACCTATAGCGCAAAATTAAGTTTCTGGCATTTACGGCTCATAGGGGCTGGACAGCCACATATCAAATCTCCCTCTCCCATACCTGCATTGTTTACTCTAGGCCAAAAAATAATTGTTGTGTTGCCCTCAAGTGGAATTTCTGAAAAATTGGGTCGGTCAGAAAATATTTAGTATTATTTTTTTCTTTTGAAAAGCACCCAAGGTGCCAAATTTTGGCGCATTTTCCACCATTTTCATTTTTTTCCAAAAAACAACCAATCTAAGCAAAGTTGGGTGCTTTCAAAACAGGGCAACAAAACAACTTTTTTCCCTTAGGCCAAAAAAAAAAAATGTTTGTTTGCCCTCCGCGACCGACCCTAAAAATGCCAAAAATTTGGGTCGCGATTTTAGTTTGTTTGTTTTTTCTTCAAACATGTAAATTATGAAACTCAATATTTTCGTAAAATTTAGCAGTGTGAAGTCACATTTAGTAGTATAAAATGCATATTTCCTCTAAATAATGACCCAAAATGTTTGATTAAGCCCTGAATTGCTTGGTATTCACGATAAAATCCATGGAATGACATATGTGTAGAGTAAAAAAAAAAAAAAGATTAACCGACCGACCGACCCAAAATTTTAATTTTTCCACTGGAGGGCAAACAACCAATATTTTTTTTTTGGCCTTATGGGGTGGCAAATATTACAAACCTGTTGAAAATGCGACGATCACATCAAGTGTCCCATCTTTATTCACATCAACCAAGCGCACAGGGCTCTCCGTCTGATACATCGGGAAATTCTGTGTCCAAACATCTTCTACTTCAAAAGTCGTACACGGGAAAAGCTCTATGTGAATCTCTTCCTGAGGCGCTGTGTGCACTTTAATGGTTGACCCGTTTTGCAAGACAGTCACTGATAGCTGTTTTTCTTCTTCTTTGCTGACTTCGTAGTCGTGTGTGATACGAAATAAAACGAATGTAACAAGAGATATGACTGACAGCATCATGATAACGTAGAAAGCTTTGAGACAACGTTTCTGTTGACGGACCTGCCAAACGGAAGGCTTGCGAGGTTGACGTAAACCAATCTAGAAAATAAAAATGTTACTTAATTAAATTTGAGTACAATTATGTATGATCTTTTTTATTGAATAAACATACAAGTATGGCTAAATGATCTATCTAGTCTAGACATCTACAATTCACACTTTCCAAGCTCCACCTTCATCCAAGGTTGCCAACACCGCGGTTTACCCGCCCAATTGGGCTACTTTGAATTTGCTTGCCACAGGTAAAAATTGTCTTGGGCGGATGACCTAAAATTGGGCTACTTTTGCCACCATCTGCCCACGGCAGCTTTATTTGGCAATATTGTGTTTATTCAGAGGGATTTTGAACCTTTAACGCTTTGAAAAGCAATTGGATCATCAACTAATTGGATTAATTCTACCCTAATTGGGTTAAGACATCACTGGGAAGACATTAACATGATCAATATCGATTGTCTGAAACTTCCGTAAGAGCTCGTAAGTGGATAATAGTGATTGCTTTCATGTCCAATTAGGTTGTTTTTGTTATAGATCCACTTCAAAGCACCAGAAATTTGACAATTGGTTACATTTTGACTGCCAAAAAAATTGGGCTACTTTGATAGCGTCTGCCGCGGGTAAAAATTGTAATTTGCCACGGTTTGAGGATTTAAGTTTTTGCAACACTGCCTTCATCCATCATTATCATCATTATTATTGGAGTGAATCTTGAGCAAGATATGAGATCTCATGTAGGGTACTCAATTCGCTCCAGGTGCAAAACAGGTACCAGCATTCTTCATGCTTGGTTCAAGCATGACAATTAATTCTTTATAGGAATGGCTACTAATTAAGGGATGTTGGACACTTAGTGGATGTTGGACAAGGCACTGTTAACAGGGCTACCATAATTAGGCAAAAAAAATGTTTGGTTGTCCTCCACCACCCGCCCCTATTTTTTGAAACTGGAAAAAAGTTTTTACTGTACAAAAGAATACCAAACCTAATTTTCAGAGTTCCAAAAAAGTTTTTTTTTCTTTGATAATTGTGATCATATGATATTAAAATCTGTGATTTAATACTGTTTTTAAACTTGTATGAAGAGACTTTTCAGAAAAGTAGACTTATTTGCATCTATATAGAGGCCATAATTTGGTGTAGATTTGACTTAAATTTGAAAAAAAAAAATCTATAAAAAAAAAATCCACCTGCCCGCACTTGCTCAAAAAAGTTGTGGAGGACAACCAAACAATTATTTTTTTGGCCCTATGATAAGGGCCCTCAAAAGCTGTGCACATAGCTGTGGCTTAACGTAGCTCCATCACCTACCTAAATGTAAGTTGCAATACATTTTTTCAATATTTTCTTGACTGACAATGTTGTTGTATTATATCAATTTTTCACAAAAATATTATAAGGCCAAAAAAAATAAAGTTGTTTGGTTGCCCTCCACAACTTTTTTCAGAGAGGGTCGGTCATTTTTTTTTTTTTTTTTTTCAATATACTCTTCTACGGAGCGCAAGGTCGATCAGCTCCAGCCTTCACAACTTCCCCCCGCGACATCCAAATCAAAACAATCAAATACCTCTTGTAGTGATTTGGGACATCCTAAACATTTTGAGGGTTGAATATCGAAAAAAGCAAAATATAATTTTTTCTTTTGTAGTTTTCAATAAGTTTTGCATATTTTTGAGGGAAAAAAATATTTTTCAATAAAAAAAGTTTGGGTCGGGCTGAAAAATAGGGTCGGTCGGTGGAGGGCAACCAAACAATTTTTTTTTTTTGGCCTAACTGAAGCAAAATGTGATATGACTATTGGTTCCTACCTTTGGTCTGCGCTTTTTCCTCGGTGACATCAGCGGCTTATTGAGAGAGATGTTGACATTTTCCCCAATCTCTTCCTCGTCCTCATCATCTGAGCTGATCTGGTCAAGGTATACGTCATCGTAAGGTAGGGTGCCTAGGGCAGAGACTGACATTGGAGTTGTCATCTTGTAGTAGTTAGTAGGGAGAAGATGAGTTGTTCCAGAGTTTGGGAGTTGTTGCTTATAGAAGCGTAGAGAAGAAGCTTTGATTTAGTCTAAAGTGTGGCGGTGATAGTGTGGCATATCATGAGGTCTGGAGTTTGATCAGCTTGAAAAAATCACCACAGTACTGCTGCATAGTTTCATTACCGTATCTGAAAACAGCAAACATAACACAGTAGTGTAAAATGCGTTATACATATATACACTCTGCCGCTCTAAAGTATTTCCGCACAAAACCTTTATTCAGCCATATCTCAAAAGGCGTTCATCCCATTTTCGTCGAAGCTTATATTGTATAATTATCGAAGTAACTATTCCAGAATTGCATTCATTGCATGAAATACAAAAATGAGGTTTTTGGACGTTTTTAATTGTGTGGAAATACTTTAGAGCAGGTGTGTAGAGACAAGATCAGTTATACATGCTATCCTGCTTCCTGCAAACATAATGTCATCATGCTACTTATTTAAAAAAAATAACTACATATAGGCCTAACTCATTTTTTTTTAGAAAAAAGAGAAGCTAGATTTTTTTGTTTGGATGATGCTTTTAATGGAAATTTCCAGGGTATCAACTTGCACCAAACATGACTTACAAATGTTTACATTTTTATGAGATATGTAAATTTGTGTGCCAATCAGGCCATTTTATTTAATAAAATCCAGCGGATTAAAGTTTGTTACAAGGACAATGTACATTATTACAGTGTATATATTGGGCACATAGAACTGACCCTAGTAAAATAATTGTGAAACTAATTTTTGGCAGAAAAGGCAATATAGGCCTACTTTGTTTAAACCAGCTCCATATGTAGGCTGCATAGATACAGTGAGAAGGGTCATGATCAGTGCACATGACTGGTTCAAGTGCATGATTACTTTATTCATGACCTGCAGCTCGTAACCATGGCAGTACAAAAGTATCCAAAATTTCCCACTGCTAGATAAGGATTGAGTTAGGCCAATATTTTACTTGCAGCTGTGCATGGCGCTGGAACCGATTTATTCAAATCTCAGTTATGTCGAAATAGTGAATTTGGCAATAATTTTAGTAGTACAGTATTACAATATATGAGGGGTGCTCTGGCAAAATGAGAGGAAAGTCGCAAATTTCAAAATTGAATTTATGACATACGGTATATTTATTTCTCAATAATATCAGCTTTTGAATGATATATAATATGTCACATTTTCTTTCTCCATTCTTCTTTTAGAGATCAAAATTCAAAGTAGTTCACTGAATAGGCCTACATTGTATATTGCATTAACACCCACCTGAGACCTCACCCTATTGTGTTTTCACTCCATTATTTTGTAGGAATGGAGTGTTAATACAATAACTCTCCATTCGTGATAATACACGAATGGAGAGTTATTTACAAATGGAGACTTAGTTATTGTCATAAAATTTACAACAAGGTATAAAAAGTGTGAAAAACAAAACACTTACTATAATGCTGAAGACTACTCAATCAATGGATAATTATTTGTATAGATAGGGGATTAGAGGTTGTCAAAATGTACTGCTTCATGCGCATACATTATAAGGAATATTTTGTTGACAATTATAAAATTTGCTAAGGTAAATTTAAATGTTGTTACCAGCTTTACATTACAGCATTTATTTTGTAGGCCTACCGTGTAGCAATATAACGGACTAGTGCAATGTTATTTTGTATTTTATTTAGAATGTTTAATAATGTTATTTCATTTTTGGGTTAATTTGCGTGCGTGCGAGGGGGGGGGGGGGGAAAAAACCCCCCTCCGTATAATATGTTTGTGAAAATCGCTCCGTATAACTAGGGTGAAAAATTCCAATCATTTTATAGAGTTTTTTTTTTAAATTACACCCATATTTTTATTAATTTCAAACTATTTTACTTTTTTCTCCTTTTGAATTTTTCTTCTCTTCTTTTCTTTTTATAAGGATTTTTTTTATTTTTTTTTATTATATTTATTGTTTATTGAAAGTAGTACCAATCATATTGGTTTTAAACAATTCTGGTGTGTCGTACGCCCCCCCCCCCCACCATTTTTATAACCATTTTTTGGTTTACTCAACATTAGGCATGGGTGAAATCTTGTCAGTTTTACTTACATATGATGCACCTCCATCAATTACGTTATTTTATTACAGGAATTAATAATTAAATGTTAATGATTTCAAATATTTTATAATGACTGGTAGGCCTACTAGATAAAATAAGCCCAGGAGTTAAGAAATGTACAACGATCCAAACTTACATATCAGAACATTCAGCAAAATCTGGTACAATGCTCACATCTGTCGACACAAGAATCAATGGTGTTTACAATAAATCCACTGATGAAAGTAAATGACACCAAAATCAACTATACATCCAGTGTGAGGTACATTGTCTTATTGACAACATTTTCCCTTTCAATGGTAATATTCAATTCATTTTGATCACGAACGGAGCAATTCTACAAAAAGGTACAATACTGCATGTAAATCCATCATTTGGTATCAAATCCAGTATTTTCTCAGTAATCATTGTAGGCCTAGAACTTCACACATCCCTGGAACCCATCTTTATTAGACAGAGTCAACTTATCAAATGAATCGAATATTGATTGTATTGAATCATCTTGTATTCAATTCATAGAGACATGTAAGAATTTTCAAGTGTAACAAACAGCCAGTTTATTGTACAATTAACAGATCGGTCTCAGGTGGGGTGTTAAGTAAGAGAACGGCCTCGTTTATCACAACTTTCGTGGAAAACAAAACATGCCTCGGCTAATTGCCTCGGTATGTTTTATTTTCCACGAAAGTTGTGATACTCGGCCTTTCTCTATTACATAAAAATTAGCTGCAAATCAATTTTTCAAAGATTCTGATTACTACAGTGTATAATATAGCAACATGCAATCAATTAAACATTTTAGATTGGTTATGAAAAACACTAAACTTGATTGCTATAACTAAGTTTTGTTTGGCTTTAGTCGTTGTTGCTTTATTTTATAGTTTTGTGCTTGTATTTTTTGATGTGAAATGTAGGCCCTACTTAGCGTTTTGGGGGGATAACCCTTTTAGGCCTTTGGTGGCCTTTTTTTATCTCCTCAATATCAGTTTGTTTTGTTTTTTATTATGTTGATAATGTTTTGATGTCTATGTCTATGTTATTTTATGATATTGAAATAAACTTGATATGATATGATATGATATATGATAATAATTGCACTTCCTGGCAAAGTTGACCTTTAGGTAAAAATAAACAATCATGCATGAATGCGTTTTATGTCAAAAAACAAATTTTTTACATTGATTCCATGTTAGGCCTAGATTCAAAAAGCTCATTTGCAACTTTCCTCTCATTTTGCCAAAGCAGCCCACATTATGTAAAATGTTGTAAATGTTACAAATTATACGTAAACAACAACAACTATGACATGCTTTCTGCTTGTTAAAACAATGTTCTGCTTGTTACTTCAGATAATTGTAACAATACAGATTATTTTAGGCTAATCTGAAGTGCACTTGAAAACTGTGTGGCTGTAAAAAAGTAATATTCCAAATCCCCCTCCAAAATCATTTCTGAGGGTCAAACACACTTGTAAATGTAGTTTCAAAGAATTTTTTCTAAGAATTTTTTGAAAGGTAATTGCTTTCTGAAAGTTGACTGAAGGTCAAATCACTCCATTTATGGAAAATAAAACATGAGAAGGGGCCACTTGAATATTAGCATGCAAGCATGGGTAACCACCAGATTTTTCAAATGTAGGCCCTTTAAAAAACACAATTTTCCATTTTAAAGAAAACCCTCCAATTTTGGAAGCAACATTATTATTGACCAAGATAATAGATCTTTGCTGACCAATAAAGTTGCCGTTAAAAAATAAAATTAAAAGGCTCTTTAGCAGAGAATTTCCTTAAAATTGCAATTGAATTCAAGAATCTTGTCTCAACAAAAGATAATCCCCTTTTCTTGTGTGTTCTGGCCATTTGTGCACCCCCAGAGAATAGCAAAGTAGCCAGTTTTCAAGTATTGTTAACCAGAAATATTTGCAATTTGCAGCATTTTATCTTTATAGGTCTTCTACTGGAAGGGTATTCAGATTTGAGTTGAGCAAGGGGTGTGCCGCTGGAGTCTCAAAACCACAGTATCTTGGTGATTTTGGCAAAAAAGAATATGGCATACGGTTTCCAAGATTTGCTCCGGACAAGAAATGTGGACAGCGGACGGTTTTAAGGAATAGTATGTCCGAGACAAAAATGAGAGCCGTTTTCTCTATCAAATTCCATCTGACATGATTACGATCATTTTAAAACAGACCACACTTACA
Source organism: Ophiothrix spiculata (assembly GCA_000969725.1). Lineage (NCBI taxonomy): Eukaryota > Metazoa > Echinodermata > Ophiuroidea > Amphilepidida > Ophiotrichidae > Ophiothrix > Ophiothrix spiculata. The sequence goes on from JXSR01S033330.1 coordinate 15,075, forward strand.
ATATATAGGCAAAAGTCATGTCATTATTTTTATAGCTTATGCTTACTTGAACAACATTCAAAAATTTCTCGCCAAAGTACAATTAATAAATAGATTATTATGTCAAAAGCATAGCTGCGAGTCACTACAACTTTTCCCATATTTGTTTCACAATTGTCAAATACGTTACGTTCTTGTACAAATTGGCCAACTTTAGAAGCTCACAGCAGCTGTAATCGGAGTCCAATAAGAGTTTTAGAAACATACCCTTAAAATCATTTTTACTGTTTGAAAATGGTAACTTCAATAAAAATTGTAATGTGAATGGAGTATACTTGTCATTATCATTAGACCACAATTAGTAGTTTGTTATTTTCTTAGCCCTTGTTTCGGGCTGTGGCTGTCAATATTGTTCAATTTATATGCCATGTCTGGTACTCTCTGATAAAACTGCGCTGCCCCGGCTCATTGCTGGGTCCGTGGGAGGGGAGATAAGGGGAATGATACTAGTTTTAATTTTCTTAAAACTCACAATATGCATTACAAATTAGCAAATGATTTGTATCATCAAAATTGCGCTCGATTTAGTTAAGTACACCAAAAGCAGTAGAGCCAAAGTGCACAAGTTTGCAGATGTTTGTTGGGTTTACTATCACATAAAAATATATAGTTGCAAATAACAATTGTTAGACTGCTACCCTGACCAAGGAATTTCAGATAGATATAAACTAAGTAAAAAAGAAACTTGTTTCCATACTGAACAATAAGGAAAAAGCTTTTTTTTAAAGAAAAGGGAGTAACTATGTGTGTGCTCTCATAAAACTAATCTTTTTTTTTTTTGGTGTTGTAATTCTTAGAAAATAGGGGTCAGACTTATAAAGAGTAAATTTCTCATATTTTTGGCAACAAAATTGCATATTTCATTGACTGTAAATTGATGAACATTCATCGATATGCTCATGGAGCATGCCAAAAATCGTTGAATTTTTAAAACAGGTTTAGACTGCAATAAAAAAGAAGGTCGTCGGGAATGCAATTTGCGGAAAAAGGCGGGTCATTACGGAGGCAGATGATATCAGGCTTTCCATAAATCTCTAAAAGCTCTCCGGGATCTAGATGCTACCACCACCGTAGGTCAATGTGCGCAGCACAACAAAACACTAATAAGTCGGGTCATATAATACATTTTGCCTTGTATTGTGAATTATCCTGTATAGATACTCCAGATATCCTCGTCAAAAAAGATAGCACGGCGATAATCATCACGCATGTATTAATCTAATATTATGGTTTTCATGGTAAATTTTGTGAAAAAATTATGAATTCATGACGTAACATCCTACTAGCTTTATTATAACCGTGTCCCATGTTGCAATGGGACCTGTGCAATACCATAAAGCTTGTTAACGCTACATACAATTCTATAGATCGGGTTATTTAGATACAGATACAATACAAATATATATGGGGATGCCAGAGGACAGCTATTCCATCTTATCAGGCCAACTATACATCACTGGCTCCACCTGTACACTGGTAGCGAGTGGCAATGCACCAGTGTAATTT
>JXSR01S033333.1:10550-30014 GCA_000969725.1 Ophiothrix spiculata
GCCTGCAATGTCAGCGGTCGTCTGATCATCGTCGGTGGTTTCAACGGCAACGAATGTCTCAACACTTGTGAAATGTACAATCCAGATTTAGGCGAATGGAGGGATTTGCCTCGAATGAACAGGTATGTCCTTCTGTTACATGATCCTCGATCTCGTCGCTGAACGTGCACTATAAAAGGTCGCCTTGTTCTCGACAATAATACGGAACATTATAAATGCTTTACTGGTGAAACGTGAAAAGGATACCATTTCAAAATCTCTTCTATTCCTTGCTCAAAATTTCTCCACTTGAACTGTATGAAATCAACTCAAGCTATAAAGCCATTACCTTCACTAAGAAACAAAAAACAAAATTGGACTTTCTGCTCTCAATCTATATGAGCATCGTTTTAGTCAACGATGTTGCGTTGTCATGGTAAGTTCCCGAATAAGCAAAATACCATTTCCCAAACTAGCATTCAAAAATGACGGATAGCCCTTTGACTGAAGTTTAAAACAAAATAACGCTGTGGTCTTCTTTACTATTATATTTTAAATGTTTTAATCCATGGTCATTTATCGATATTTTTGACAGCCGTAGAAGTGGAGTTGGATGTGTTGCGTTTCGTGACTCCATGTACGCCGTTGGAGGCTTCAATGGCCTGACAAGACTCAACACCATGGAGCGATGGTCTAACGGAAGTCTGCAATGGACGGCGTGTCCGAGCATGTACATACATCGGAGCAATTTCGGCGTGGCTGTCTTGGACGATATGATCTTCGTCATAGGCGGATTCAACGGCATCACAACAATTTTCAATGTGGAATGTTATGATCCAGACCACGAAGAATGGTAAGCAACATGACCCTTTCATATTAAATGATTATCCGATTATGGTCGTTCATATGCAAAACGACATGTGTAAAAAGCATTCCTATGGGGAAAAAAAGAAACTGTAGAATAGCTTTCAGTTGCGGAACAAAATAAGTTGATACCAATATAGGTAAATTTGATTTTTTAAAGCAAAGTGGACAACTGTAACCTTTGGATGTGAGGAATCATGAACATGCATGCCAAAATTTAAAACAGGTTCAACATTATCATTACCATCAGCCTCTGGGAAGTAGAGGCAACACACATTCAAACCCATGACAGCAAAAAATCAGTAAAAGTAAATTATTAGAGGGGGAAGATATTTCCTATGTTGTTACGAAAAAAAGAAGAAGATACATCAGCACTTGCATCCGATACAGGGGTTATCTATTTGACAGGGGATGGGCGTCACTAATGTTGATCTTTTTGATTGCTGCCTCAGATAGGCCCATAAATTGTCCACGCAAATGCTGCAATGATTCATTAATCATAATGGGGTAATGTTGCTAATTCTGATCAAACTGCTGCCTCAGATATGCCCATTTTTGTCCACACAAATGTTTCAATGATTCATTGATCCAAGGGTAGAAATTCGTCTTCGTGTGCGTGAATCAAACTCGATTCACACAGACTGGATGTAGCGTGAATCATGGCTCACCCAAAGCATGTATAAGTTGATTCTCGCAAACTATTTTAAGACTGAGAAGCAAATTTGATAACGTAGATAATCTTGCTATATTTCTGGGTCATAATTTGTTTCCCTTTTTCCCCATTCTAATTCTTAATGGGATAATGTTGCTAATTCTGCAAACTGTATATTTGCATTTTAGCCTGTGCACAAATATCAGGCAACAAAACTACCCATGCAAATTTCTTATAAACAAAAATTGAGTGTTTTGGTCAGGTGCAGAATTAGGTAGAGTTGCACATGAGCTACAGAGGTCAATAAGAATTGGCGAAATTCAAGTTCTTTATTGCCACTGCCTTAATGTGAAGGAGTCATTACTTTTGTGTACATTTTATCCCAATCATAAAGGTATGATGCAGCTGATATGAATGTCTATCGAAGTGCACTGAGCATTGGCGTCATGGCTGGAGTTCCAAACACATCTGAATTCACCTGGCCTCGCGACCGTGGCCTACCACCCCCAATAACCCAACCGCAATCTATCAATCCAAGCAACTTAGAACAGGCTATGCTGGCACTGAGGCAGTCAGACGAAGCACGCCAACGGCAGCAGGTTGCCAGGAGAGATATCCCTCCTGCTGCAGAACAGCAACAAGACAACGATGCAGATGTGCAGGTAGTAGACGAGGACCAGGTAAACTTACACAAACATAAACCTCTGTATTAAGAACACACACCACAAATAGATCACCTATTCATTCCTATGCAAAACAACCCCCAGATTATGGCGGATATCTTGGCTACTGGTTGCTTCAACTCTTGGATTTATTTGGAGATTGTGATCTAGATGAGCCCACAAAGTGAAAAAATACATAGGGTAACCTTGATTATTTTTTTGCTAGGTCGCCTTGAACATATGATATGGTCAAAATTTCATTTTCTCTAACTCGCAACTAAATTTCTCTAAACACTGAAAATCTGCCCTCAAATTTTACAAAACAGCAAAATTATAGTAATCTTTAACCAGCCTGACTACATTTGAACCACAGAACATGATTCAAAAGAAATTTGATCAAAAAACATAGTCCCCACAATTTTTCAAGCTTTTACTTTAGAGAGGGCAACCAAACACATGCTCTCGCATTGCTCTGTACAGACCAAATGTCTTTATTTAGTGATGTGTGTCCTAAAACGTAAAGCAAAAACATCCACAACTCTTTGATATATGATTGTGTCTATTTCAAGAGAGAATCCCCAATATCATGCCTTTGGAAAGGTCCACAAAAGCTAAGATCTACATCAATGTACATCCTGTGCAGATTGCATCTACATGACAGAACATCAACATAATGTGGATTTCTGCAGCATGTTCAACATCATGTAACTTTGCATCTATGCATCATACCTACACGTCCTATAATAATTTGTAAAAACTAGCCCTTTCAGAGTGTGCAAGGTGCTCGCATTACTGCCTGTTGGATCTAGATCGATTTGGATCCCAGGATCCCATCCAAGCTCTTCCTTGATTTACACTATAGAATGGTGGCACACTGTGTAGCTCTGTATTCATTTCCAGTGTACAGCCTGTGTATCTCTTAACTTTCTTGTTTTACATCTTGCATACTTTTCCTTTATTTCCCCTAGCCAGTAGATGATAACGACATCCCAGTTGATGAATCTGATGAGGAAGGCGAGGATGAGGGAGTCGAGGATGACGAAGAAGATGAAGATGACGAAGAGGAAGTTCAGGTTCCAGAACGACCTCCGAATCCACGCCGACCACCTATGCATCCTGGCTTACCAAACCACTTATCACCTAGCCATAATTTCTAGGGACAAGGGCATTATTCTTTTAAGGTTAATTAAGAGTGAAAAAATGTGACAATCATGCTTTTTTGCGATATTTTCAAGATTAGCTATTATGCCATCGTAGAACTTTTATGATTCACGAGTGGGGCTGAAGACATGATCAACAGAATAGAGGAAATGAAGGGAGGGGTAACAAATAGAGATTTTACAGGTTCTGTTTGGGTATTGGACAATTTGCAACAAATAACATTAAACTAGGAATAGGTTATTATTAGCAGGGTAGTTACATTAAACCAGGAATGAATGATTGCTCTATGACAGTATGTAAGGTGTGTGAGTTCTTGAATGAAAGGTGTGTGAGGTTTCTGAACGAATTGTGTGTACTTGAAAGAGAGGTGTGTGAGGTTTCTGAATTAGAGGTGTGCAAGTTTAATGAATGTAAGGTGTGTGTGTGTACTTGAATATGAGGTGTGCAAGATTTTGAATGAGAGGTGTGTGAATTCTTGAATGAAAGGTGTGCGAGTTCTTGAATAAAAGGTGTGCGAATTCTTAAATGAAATGTTTGTCTGTTCTTGAATGTGAGGTATGTAAGGGTCCTGAATGAAAGGTGTGCAAGTTTTTGAATGAAAGGTGTGCGAGCTAGTCAAAGGGTGAGTATTACAATTCAGGTAAGTTCTTGAGTGAAAGGTGTGTGAGTTCTTGAATAAGAGGTAGTGTGAAGATGTGGGTAAGGATGAAAGGCAAACTGAGTGAGAGCATGACAAGGAGGTGGGAAACATTCAGTTAAGCTCCAGATAGACTTCGTCATTTTTACCAGTTGTAAAATCTAGACAACTGAATGCATATTGACCTCGAGTTTGGAGACAATATTATCGATCGGAAAAATCCGCTAAAACTCCAATTAGAACGATAAAAAATCAAAACAGTGACAAATATTCCAAATGAAAATGTTTCTCTTTGGAGAAATATGAAGCAGTATGAGAAATATGAAGCAGTATGCAAATCTTTTCTTCAGAATAAAATCCACAGTACCTGTCAAGGACAGATTTCAGATTATATTGAAAAGACCAAGGTAATCATGGTATTGTTTGAAAACAACGATTACCGAAGAAAGTAATGTACTAATTTATCAAAATATGAGTAATCATTGTAAAATGTGCTATGATGCGAAAAATATTTCACCATGATGAACATTTTGATAAATGGTTAAACATATTACTCCATGGCAAAACTTTTACACCATGAGAAAAAATTTAAATGAAAATTTTCATTCCGAATGAAAATGTAACACCATGTGAAAAAATTCTGAATGAAAATGGCTACAAAAATGATGAAGTGTATCTAGTCCTTTATTATGACATCTATCAACTGAATGAAAAGTGTGCCAATTCTTGAATGAAAGGTGTGTGTGAGTTTTCAATGTTAGGTGCTGAAGTTCTTGAATAAAGGTATTTCAGGTGAGTTTGTTTTGAGTGAAAGATGTGTGAGCAGGGGAGTGGCAGGGTCAATGTGTTTTTGAGAATGGCAAACGGAGCAAATGCATTGGAGGGCGGTTGGAAGCATTCAGTTACAGTGATATCCCATCATCTGAATGTCAAGATAAAGGTCAGCATAATTAAATGCAATGTTATGAGAGAGTGGTTTGTGAAATGATCATCAAAATTATTAATAAACTGTTGTAAATGTCATCCATATATTTGCGCTCACTGATTGGATAACAGTGTATTTCATGTGTTTCTTACACAGCCCATGCATGAAGTTTATTTTGATATTTTGGTAGGAGCTCAGAGAGCTATCAATATTCAGTTGGCAGTGCCATTTTTAACCCACCCTTTTTAATTTTAACCCACCCTTTATATGAAAACACCATTTATACTGTAAAGTCAAAACCCACCCTTTTAGATTTGACTGCCATGAACCACAATATGTGTACTAAGCTAATTTGGAAGTCATGGCTTACCCATTGTATTCCTCACCAACCCCCCTGAAAAAATTCTGGTATTCCAGCACAGATCACAAAAATTTAATACTGAGTGTTTGAACCACTTTGATTAATTTCATTGTGGGTGCATTATGATCAACATAGTTAATCCATAGAGAGGCATTTGCATTTGATCAAAGCTTATGTCTCAATGAAGAACACACCCTTTATAATTCTAATCCACCCTTTTTACATAAACACCCTTTATAACCATGGAATCAAGAAACCCACCCTTTTATCTATTTGCTTGATTTTGCAAAAGAGTGGGTTACCAACTATAATATTGACACATGTTTGAAATCCAATCAATCAAAGGAAACCAAATTTTAGTTTTTATGCTTTTGTCTTCAGGAATCAAAAGCAAAAAGCTCTTCTTTGTCGGGAAGTTTTTACGATTTATATTACAACATAATTTCATATTAAGATTAGATCAAAACAGAATAAGAGATTTCATCTAGTAATTTATATTGAACTGATAATTGGAACAACAGATATGAAGAGTCACTCGCTGACTTTTATAACTTAAAATTCTTACAAAATGGCCCTTAACCCTTTGAACCCGACGAGCCGGTATACCGGCTCACATGTACATATACCGTATACCCGACGAGCCAGTTTACGTGTCAGAAACGTGATGTGTGTCAACAGGTATGGGTAGTTAAAATGTCCAATGGTCTTATTTATATCCGGAAGACGCCACTAAAACTTTGAACACATGGTTGATCGGCCATTGTGCTCTTATTTACTTCAGAGAGCTGAATCATTCCTCACATTTTTGTTAATTTGATCAAATTTTCAACAAATATGGCTTCGCCCATAGACTACAACGTAAATGTCGAATATGTGGGTCGACATAAATAGTATTATTTTGTTAATGCTGGTTATTGGAACAATTCAGACTAGTGTATAATGAAAAAGTAAAGCAAGAAAAATAAAAAGTTTAGGCTTTATATTGTGTTTTTCAACTTTCGGGTTGGCCCGGGTCAGCGGTACAGATGCACGTGGAATGGCCAGGGTTCAAAGGGTTAAAGCTTTTATGTGCTTAAAGCAAGTTGTTTTTAAAATTAAGTATAATTCCAAAAGTTGTAGAGATAAGAATGCAATATGGGAACACTTTTATATGCATAATTTGTACTTTCACATCATCAGTACTATTTATTTTGTGAATAAAAATAAATGCTAACAATTTAATGAAAAGATACATTTTCTGTGCATAATTCTTTTTTGACAGTCAAACTGACCTTGATACATTTGGTATGCAAGTTAAACTGACTCTACTACATATATGAAAAAAGGCTCCAACTTCACTCCTATTTTGAACCACAAGGGAGACCAATTTAACACTTAAAAGGTACCCAATGAACTTATTATTCTCCTTTGTTGACTCTAACTTGGTAATTTTATCAAACTTCGGTCAAAATTGCACTGGTATTATCTTCATTGATTTAAGTCATCTAATTTGTCAAAATTATGCTTAAGGACGATCGCGGTGATAAGTTCCTACCTGTAGATTTTGTTTATTTTTTGTCAGTTAATAGATAAGAGTCTAAATTTTAAAATTCAGCAATAAAAAATTGGGGTCACCGATCATCTAAGCGCGCTATGACGTAATTTTCCTTTTAATTGACGATAACTTGAAAACTCGAGCGTGAGTTAATTAACGTAATTAACTTTTTTTATCTGTTCGATTTTATTAAACCAAATTTCGACATTTCCACCAATGAAAATAGTTTTTTAGATTTTACTGATTTTGTAACGCTGGCACCTGTTGGTGAAAATCAACACCGCGATTGTCTTTAAAGAAAATCTGTTATTGAAAATTGCCAAAAAATTGAGTTAGATAGTTTTACTAAAACAGGGTTGAGTGTTTGAAGTGAGGCATTTTTTCCACACCAACTTTGCTGGATGTCTTAAAATTGCATCAGTAATACACCTTTAGATTGGAACCCTTTCATTAAAGGGACTGGTCTAGATTCTTCCCACTAATTTTTACCTACATATTTTGTTTACTTAAATCAATAGAACATGTTTATGGTAATATAACCTACAATAGGTTTCCATGATTTGAAAAAATATTGGAGAAAATTGCAATTCTTTACCTACTTTAATTTAAAACAGTGATTCTAGTTTGAAAACTTAAAAAGATCTTGTTTGTACACCTGTGATGGCCAAATAAATTATTTTTGAGGAAATTGTTTCTCTTTTAATATGTATTAAGCTTTATTTAGAGCATTTCCATAAGTTTTTAATTCTAGGTGGAATCCCTTTCCAGTCTGACCACTTTTTCCGCCCCAGGCTGAAGGCATTTTACTGTAAACTGACGTAAATTAAATTCATCTTTAGAAATATTCTACATAATTCAATGAAACATCAGCACAATAGACCTTTATGAACTGTATACATTGCCTGTGATAGTGTTTTGGAAGGTAAGAGGTAGTGAAAATAGTGTTAGTTAGGGCGTACCCCAAACGCCATACGCCTGAGCTGGCAGTAATTAAGGGCGTTCCCATACGCTTACGACAAGAAAAGGTTAACTAACAAGTACCTCTCGACTCTTAGTAATGTAACGAAGGGTTGGAATTTTCCGCCTTGTAAAAAGCCTCTATATCTAGAAATGCATTGTATGCTTAACAATGATTATTACAGAAATCCAATCGATATTACAACGTGTTTTTGACATATATGAGTGAAATCTACCCCTGCACATACCATAGCATGATAAATATAACCATAGAACAGGCAGCAACATACATCAGGGCTTCTAAACTTTTTAATTTTTCATAGTTTTGAGAAAGCTTAGGAGCCCTGATAATGGAATCAATGCATTAACATATCATATAACATCACCATGATAAGTTCATGATACAAAGCTCACAAGCTTTTAAGCTTAAAGGTATCCTAGCTGCGTGGTAATTCTTCCCGAGTACCTATAATCTGGAGCATGCAGTCTGGGCTTATCCTATATGCCATCATCTGTTGGTAGCAGAAAAACAGTCTTAATGTTTGCAATTATAGTGAGACATCAACCATGCAAAATGCAGCGCAGAAATCATCAGGCCTGGAAATCATGTCGTCTGTGCCAATTCTTCAAGTCCTGAGTCTGGTACAGAATAGAGTTGCTGTTGTAACTGAGTGCCTCCATTGGGGAATTGATATGCATGAACACGACGCTCCGTCAGTGTTCTTGTGGCAATGAACACAAGCGGGATGAATGTTACCTTTCCGCTTAACCAGCACTGCAAGAAACAAATGTATACAAGGCAACACATTTAGAATCTAGAGTGTTACTGACTCTTCCAATTCAACCTTTCAGGCCTGTATGTATAAAAGAGGTTTAAGATTTAGACCAGATTTAAAGTAAGACTGGAGGCTGATTTCACTAATATTTAGCGATGGTCGCTAACCCCATTTTGATCAAATCAAAAATGTTCGCTAAATAGCAGGTACTTTCAACAATTTAGCGATCATTTTTGGAGTTAAGCGATTAAAACGGGGTTAGCGATTATCACTTAAGCCTGTCCATCGACACACCAGACCGTGCTCCAGACTGAATAGACTGCCATAAATATTATCATATTCCACGCACTGTTAAAGATTGGAACAGTTTGCCATATAACATAACACAATTATCTGAGCCAGAACTCTTCAAAGAAACTGTAACCGATTTCATATGCAACCAACGTAAAGAAATAGTGGACTAAAACATCTTTTGCGCAGTATTATCAAAGAAGAAGAAGAATGTTGGTGAAATCGGCCCTGGTTCTAAGTCAAAATTACTACTGCCATGAAAGAATCTGGACTGGGATTCTGGGGAATCTGGACTCGCCACCATTTTGATTGACTGCCGTGTAAATACTGTGGGATGGCGGCCATCTTGGATTATTGCATTTTAATGTCTCCACATGCCACACTTTGAGAGTTTGCAAAACGGATTAGCGGGAAAATTTGCGTACTATGATCAAAGCAAGTCGAAATCATGCTACTTGAAACGCAGACACGGTTTGCATGTTAAACAAAATGCACACGCTGTATATGCATCATGTGAAAATTTACGCGATCTGCCTGCATAATGGGCCAAACTCCTAATATATCCGGAGGTACAACAACTCTGCTCCATAAGCGACACAAGATGGCGGCGAATCCAGATTCCCCTATTAAATTTCCTTGATTTAAACATAATTGGCATGCTGATATGGTGATCAGACCTGAAGCTGGCTCATAGTGAAAAAAAAAAAGGAAAATGCTTGAGAAGCTGAAAAACAGCGTGAAATTTGGGTAAAATGGCTCAAAAAAGACTGAATATGAAAGAAAGTGCATAAATTTGAGCAATAAAAAAAGAGGAAACCAGCTGAAAAGAGGAAAAGTTTCAGGTCTGGGTGATGGATAAAAAGACCAATATTCAGGTTAAATTGAGAATGGATATGGTATTTGCAGGAAGAGCCTTGATCTTGAGGTCAAATATGCACACAGTTTGACACAATTAGCTATACTTTGATAACACCCTAGGCGGGCCTCTTCACATCGTGAACTGATACAGATAAGCAATGATAAGCGTGTGCGTACCTGAACACAGCGCAACTGCAAGAGAGACGCAGCGCACGTAGTATGTGTGAGTCGCGCATCAACATCACAACGCGCGTGTAAGTGGGATTATGTTTACTTGCGGATGAAGAAATTAAAGACTCATAATTCCCGCCTATTTCGTGTTGATCAAAGAATAGATGCAGCCTCAATTGCACACCCATAAATTTCAACGCCAGTAGTAATTAATTCCCTCTCAAATCGTGGCTCTATAGCAAATCGCAGACGGTGCAAGAAGGCAATAGAATTCCTCGTCACTGTATGTGATTTCACTTTCTAACAAGGAATCAATTGCAATTAGTCAATAGCAATAAATTTATCAGACCAATTTAGAGTTGTTCATCGCAAATCAATAACGATGCATCCATGCGTCGTCATATTTTTAGCAAGCAAGGGTGGCTTTAACCTTTCAACAACAAAAATCTTCCTGAAAACGAATTAAATTATAAATGTTTTCAATTTAACAGATACGGCCTACTCATCTCAATAAAATATTTATCAGAATCTGAAGCAAAATTCTAATGTTTGTTGCTGTGTCGTTTTTTACTGTTCCAAAACGCCAGTCCTTGCACGACTCAAATTCACAATGCGCGGTGAACAGTGCACCGACTTATGTGTGTAAACGCACTTCCGTAATCGCTGTGCCATGCATGACGCCCTAATTTGAATATAATCTGTGGATTCATCAAGAATCAACAACAGGACGCTCCTAAGAAGATACGGTGAGTTGTTGAATAGATGATAGTGCATTTGACATTTAATACAGCAGAGATACTGAAAATCACACAGGCTGAGAGCAATGTGGAGATGCAATGTGCGTACACACACAAGAACCTGAGAAGAAATCTTCTCAACCTGAATTGGAAAGTTTTGTTTAACAAGGGATGTACATTTCTCCAATAAAGATGCTTTTTTATCTGACAAATTTCTGACTAATAGAATGAGAACAAAAGGTGCGATTATTTATATTGTTTTGGCAGTTTCCAGTTTTCGGTGACCTACCATGTTACGCTAAAATTGGCCTCCATGGTGATTCAAAATCATGGGCAGCAACATTAAGAATCTTCTTTTTGTATATTGTGCAAACCTCTCATCTAAATTATCTCAAATTTGAGTTTGTTTACTATGCACTATACTTACTATTGTTAGCATGGCTCCATGATCAAATTTTGGCTGGAATGATATAAGCTCTGGTACTTCACCAACATCACCACGTATGTAACCACTGAAAAAAGTAATAACTGATACAGGTTAACAAGAACCTAGATAGGCAATAAATGCAATATAAAATATCAAAAAGGGCAACAAATAGTGCAAAAAACATCCTTATAGCTATCAACATAAAAATTACTTTCATCTTCTGAAATCAAACAAAACAGATACCTCCCAATGTTGCCAAGAATCTCTGCTTCTATACTTTGATCAACACCGAATAGGCAGGCCTCTTCACATCGTGAATTGATACAGCTAAGCGGGTGTGTATAGCTACACAGCACAACTGCAGGAGACGCAGCGTGCATTGTACGTGTGAATTGCGCGTCAGTATCTACAGCACACGTGCAAGTGGGATTATGTTTACTTGCGGAAGAAGAAAAGCCTCATAATTCCTGCCTATTTAGTGTTGATCAAAGTATAGGTTCAATGTACTTGCAGCATGTTTAAATATTTCTTGGGTTATAACCATAGATTTATTAGGGGAGATACCAGGCTTTGTATACCAGCCCGTGTAATGGCGTCGTCAGCCATGGAGCTCAAATTGGGGGATTTGGGTACACTCGGTTCCCTCCAAAACCAACTCCGAGTGCCGAGACTTGATTACGCGTAGAGACAACCTGCGCAAAATAATACTTTACGCGAATGATACGCCAACCTGCACGCAAAGCGTGTGTGCGTGTTTCAATATTTGCGCATTATGGCAAGGTGCGATGTATCATCGGCAAGCTATCGGCAAAAACCCGAATACCCCCAATTTTGTCTCCATGCCGGAATAAAAATGGCGGCGTGCCTTGTATCTCCCCTGTAAATCTATGGTTATAACAGAAAATTTGACCAATTCCTGCAAAATAGCCCTAGTATAATGTATTTACCAGAAAGAACAGGTGCAGTAGTCCTATCGCCATGACTTGACTTGTCAAGTCATGGGAAATGTGTGTAGTAAAACTGCCATTTAAGCTTTCTAAGTTTTGACATGAAATATTTGAAAAATAAAAAAACCTTAAAAAATTCTTCTTAGCATAGGCAACATCTTTTAATAGTGTAGAATAATTACAAACCTAATTTAACCCTTTGAACCCGACGAGCTGGGAGCTGGTATACCGGCTCACGTGTACATGTACCTTATACCTGGTTTACCGGCTTTTAGGCCACGTGTCAGAAATTTGATGCGTCTGTCAACAGGCATGGGTGGTAACAATTTTCAATGGTCTTATTTGTATCGGAAGACATCAATGAAACTTTGAACCCATGATTAATCTTATTTACTCAACAAGAGTGAATAATTATTCTTCATATTTTTGTAAATTTGATCACAGTTTTCAACAAATGTGGCTTCGCCCATAGACTGCAACGCAAATGTTGAATATGTTGGTCGACATAAATAGTATCTTTTGTGAATGCTGGTTATTGATAAATTCAGACTATACTGTAAAATGAAAAAGTAAAGCAAGGGAAATCAAAATTAAAGTAAGTTTAGGGGTTAGATTGTATTTTTTAACTTTCGGGTTGGCCCACAGATACACGTGGAATGGCTAGGGTTCAAAGGGTTAATCCCAACAATGAAATTCAAAAATCGGGATGTAAACAAAATTTAGGTTGCCAAATCACACATTTTGAAGCATAATTTGTAAACGGCTTCAATATTTTGGCTGAATTTGTGGTGTGGATGATGGTCCCAAGATGGTCTGTATAATAGACAAGCTTTAATGGCAGTTTTACTACATAGCATTTTCCATGGTGCAGGACTACAGGTACAGGAGAATCCATGAAATATCTAAAAATATGTTCACCATAATGGGGAGGATGATTACTAACTTTCTCATCATCTTATTATTGAGCAAGCCTTTCAAGACAACACTTTAAGTACAGATATTTTGAATGCTTATGGAACCTTGATGGCAGATATGCATTCAAAATGCCTTTTTCACTGAACTTACAATAGACATTTTTCATTCTGTATGAATTATTTCAGGTTGTGATTTCTACTTAGTACAGTAACAAAAAATTATATAAAGGTAACATATAAACCCATAAAATAAAATAAACTTTAATTTCTTTGAAATTCATACTTTAAATACAGATTGGGGACTGCATGGCTGCTGAAAATATGTATTTTTTTTTAAATTAAATGAAATTGCCACCCAACATTAAATTAGGAAACTTTTGCTTGAATTTGAACGTCTCTTTCCATGGGGGAGGGGTCGAGGGGTCACCCGTCACACAAACAGCACCCGCTACGCTTTGGACCCATTTTAAAGACTCCTATATGAGGGTGGCGCCTTTTCTCATTTAAGGTCAAATATCAAAATAATATCAACATTTCTGACTTAAAGGTGTAGGTTCCGATCACATTCTCATCCCCAGGGGTCAACCGGAAATACATGTAGTATATCTTTTGATATCAAACAGAAGCTCATATTTTTTCTGATTATAAATCACAAAATGTCATTGTCAAACTCTTTATAGTTTTGGATATACGGCATAAAATGAAAAATTAATTGGTATACCTATTAATTTCTTATGTATTTACATAACATTCTCATCCCAAGAGTTGCATATTTTCTTTTGCCTCTGAAGAGTAAACTATAAACAACCTAAGGGTCAAACCTCACAAAATGCTTTTTGGAGGTCAAAGTCAATTAGTTAAAAGTAAATAATACACATAATTAGAATAGAATCTACACCTTTAAACTAAACACTGCTGTGATGATATTGTTGTTTGTCTACAATGCACAATTCTGAAGAGGACAAGCCAGTCATTGACTTCATCAACAACATTGTACTAACCTTGGTATGAGCTCAAAAACAGGTTGAAGTCTTGTATTGAATAATGCTATTAAAGGGCACGATTCAGAGTCGTCTCCCTTGAAAAGGACAGCTAACCTCTCTCCTGTAGCATCCCAAGCAAGGTCCTGAATTAGACCGCCAGTCCTTGAAAACAAAACAATTAGGCATCACATTAGTGAATAAAAAGAAAAATAAGTTAATTATTGATTCTACCAACTTGACAATTGAAAAAAATTCAAATAACATGAAGATATAATGCAAATCTGTTATAGCTAATGATCGATTACTTCTCCATTAAAAAAATTGCAGAGTGCTCCATCATATAAAGTTGCTTTCAATGCAATAATTGCTTTGGTGGTGTAGGTAAATGTTGTTTGCATAACTGCCATCAGGACACATTTGATTAAATATTTCTAAACCTGAAGAGACGTAACACTTCAAATGATGTAAAAATCCTTAAAATTCCTGGGAAAACGTTTGTGGATGATGCAGAAATTGTCCAATGCCCCTTTAAAGACGATCGCAGTGTTAATTTTCACCAACAAGTGGCAGCGTTACAGAATTAATTGTTGGTCAGTGGCAGGAAGATTTTGACAAAACACACGCGTGGTATCTAAGCATAAGATTTGCGCCTAATACGCAAAATGCAACTCGCGCACTAGTTTTTTACGCATTGTCTTCCTGGTAAGCGCCGAAAATGGCGCGAAATAGTAACGAGTAGCCACGAGTGCTCCCGAGCCAACGGGCCTTCAGTGATAAAACGTTTTCGTATGATTTCCTATACCACAAAATGCTGATTTTTCAAATATTTGCTAACTGTAGAATTTTTAATTTTTTGCTGGTCAATTGTGAATGTCAAGTGGATGTCAAATCAAGAAAAAAAAATGGGGTCACCGACTGTTTTCAAAAGATAGCTAGGGATGAAATTACATGGGATAAAATCTAAAAAACAATTTAATTTATTTTCATCGCAGGGAATGTCGAAATTTGGTTTTATAACATCAAACAGATCGATAAAAAAGTTAATTACGTTAATTTTCCTTACGCTCGAGTTTTCAAGTTATTGTCAATTACAAGGAAAATGACGTCATACATAGCGCGCTTAGATGATCGATGACCCCCATTTTTTATTGCTAAATTTTAAAGAGTAGAATCTTATCTATTAACTGACAAAAAAAAATCTACAGGTAGGAACTTATCACTTTGATCGTCCGTAAGTACTTTTTTTAACATGATCTGATTAGTTCAAAATTTGTGTCATTTGTGGTAACAAAGTGAATTATTTATTGCAATGAAAAGACGCCAGTGAATTACCTTATTTCTTCATCCTCCATTTCTATCAACACTTCTGATAGGTCAGCACATTTAACAGCAGCCCGAGCTCCACCAATCACACTGTTTGTTTCAGCAAAGCTTAAGGAATATATAATTGGTTCCTGATCTGTACAGAAGAGCAGTATTTTTCCATCAGGACTCCAGCATGCTGCCTGACAGTGCCCAACTAGCTTGGTATACTTCTCACATGTCCAGTTATGTGTCTCCCACACCCTGAAATTAGAAGCAAAAAAACAATTTTCATTTTATTTCATATAATAGGCCCTGATTATTTCAACCTTAAGATTTGATATCTCAAATAGATTTGGTTAAATCTGATGACACAAATATGACTATAGCATATAGTCTATCTCAGAAACTGCAATGGCTTCATTTTGTCATGTTAGTGCAGGAAATATGCAATAGCTGCCTTACGTCATAAATTTGGAGTGCACACTGTATGACCGCCAGTCTTGGGTCAGTGGTTCTTGAAATGGTTCTTCAGGTGACAAAGAACCATTTCAAGAACCACTGATAAAACAGGAACTTTTTGAGTTATTTTTCACATTCTTTTTACAAGGTGTAAAATAAATATAACTTAGGGCAGTATTTTCCCATCAGGACTCCAGCATGCTGCCTGACAATGCCCAACTAGCTTGGTATACTTCTCACACGTCCAGTTGTGTGTCTCCCACACCCTGAAATTTTAAGCAAGAAACCAATTCGGCCGTGATATGGCAGAACCACGTAACTCAAATTGTTGACTTTTTGAGATAAAAACTGTTCATAGTATATCGAGGGCGCTATTTTCATTTCTGAAAGTCCCAGCTAACGAATTCATATCGTTCCGGAGATAGTAGGACGTATCTCAGCACTTTTTTGGATTTTTCCTCTCGATTTTTTGTGGCAGAACAACGTATCTCAAGTTACGTCACTGTATACGGCGCTCTTCATTTGGCAAAACAACGTATGTCTTGAGATACGCTGATTTGCCATTATAAAGTGTGTTCATTATATAATTGTCGAAATTAAAAGGAGGTGGTCTATTTGGTATTTTTTGGTTTTAAAGCAATAAATATGCATACAAAAACATGATATATGCTGTTTTACCATGCAAATGTATACAGAACAATATAAAAAATCGATTTATTTTCT
Organism: Ophiothrix spiculata; assembly: GCA_000969725.1. NCBI lineage: Eukaryota > Metazoa > Echinodermata > Ophiuroidea > Amphilepidida > Ophiotrichidae > Ophiothrix > Ophiothrix spiculata. The sequence goes on from JXSR01S033333.1 coordinate 26,874, forward strand.
CTTATATTCAAGTCAGAATCAGATTTAAATGGCAAAACAACGTAACTTCATTAAACCATCTAAATTTTTAAAATAATTCATCATATTTCAAGTAAGAAGGAATATGATAAAAAATATATTATTGTATCTTGCATATTAAGTTTTATTTTGAATCATATTCTAATAGTAATCAAAAAAGGCAGTGACTCAAACTTTAAGTGCCTTTTTCTCAAAACGCCAAAATCGGAGTTACGTGGTTCTGCCATATCACGGCCGAATTGTCATTTTATTTCATATAGGCTCTGATTATTTCAAACTTGATTTTTGATTTCTCGAATAGATTTTGTTAAATCTGATGACACAAATATGACTATAGCATATAGTCTATCTCAGAAACTGCAATGGCTTCATTTCGTCATATGAGTGCAAGAAAGTCTTATCTGCAATAGCTGCCTTACGTTATAAATTTGGATTGCACACTGTATGACCTCCAGTCTTGGGTCAGTGGTTCTTGAAATGGTTCTTCAGGTGACACTGTCACCTGAAGAACCATTTCAAGAACCACTGACATAAGACAGGAAGATTTTGAGGGGGTTTTCACATTCTTGTGAAAAGGTTTAAAATAAATATAACTTAGGGCAGCCATTGCAGATACGACTTTCTTGCACTCACATCACGACTTGCTTCTAATCAAATTGAGGTGGCTAGACTTACTACTTTCGTCATTCAGACTGTGGCTCCTGATACTTCCGTGATGCGTTCCGATGCATCAGGAGAGCATTGCCGATGCATCGAACAAGCATCAGGAGACCTCTCAAAGGGTATCTTTTCACAAATGCACTTTGAGTCCATCACCGATACATTCATGATGTCGAGCAAATGTCGTGGTGATGCTACCCCAGATAGCAAAGCTAGTTTGCCCAACATTGGGCCAATGTTGGCCAAAATTGACCCAACGTGGGGCCAACTAACTTTGCTATCAGGGACAGCGAATATATTTCGATTTTCTCCCGAAGCACCATGATATCGTCAAGACTTCCCTGTGGGATAGCATCTCCATTGTTTCTTAATTTATTACGCATCGATGATGCTTTCCCGATTCTCGATGATGCTTTCAAAAATATCAGGAGCATTGTGGGACCAGGCCATAAACATTATCTTTGAATAATTTTGCAATTAAGAAAAAAACACCCCTGAACCTCAGTGGTGGTTTTCATTGGTTAACACTATAAGTTTCTATTTTATGCAATTATTATCATGCACTGCCGCCGGAAAGTATTTCGGCATAATTAAAAATGCTTAGAAACCTCATTTTTTATATAAAAAGACCTATAATCACCAAAGATTCATGCTTGTATAAGTGATTTAATTATACAATTTATATAAATCAATGTTTCTTTTGATATTTAACCTTCCATTACCATAAAAATGTCTGATTTCATGGGCCACATACAAATACATCGCAAGTAGAAAATCTCATTAGAATGTAACTTATCAATTATTCATAACCTCATTATCACTGTGCAACCGGAGAGGATGTTTCAAGGTAATAAGTTTTCAAACAAATGCGCAGAATCGTATTTAAACTCTATATTTTATGTGCAGGCTAAAGTTATAAATCATCATTTCACACCATATTTTCAAATGCAATGAGTGCAATTCTGCTTTGATTCTACAGATAATTATAAAATAAAGATTTTGTCAAAAAATTATGAAAGTCAGAATGCCTCTCGAGATATGGCTAAATAAAGGTTTTGTGAGGAAATACTTTCCAGTGGCAGTGTATAAGGTAGACTTGTTTATACAAAATTAGCTACAATTCAATATCCATCATACATGTATGAGCTATGCCATCAAAGTAGTAGCCACCATTGCAAAATAAACATGTTTCTTCCTTCCGTAACTGCCTCATACATCGGTCGCTTATTTTATTTACCCAAGTCCAAAGATCTCAATCATTTATTAACTACCAGCATTACCGGGGGGGGGGGGGGATCACTTTATTAAAAGCATTTTAATCACTTAGGTCTTTAAAAAACTGACCCTAATCCTAAAGCTTATCCTAAATGTCATATATCGGTTCAAATTTAAAGGTCTCATGATCATAACAAACTTGACCTATTACCTTACAAAAATTAACCCATAGCAGTAACCTAAAATTTAGAATCCAAATACAGCCTATTTGTTTTCTTTCTTTTACTCACTAGTGATAGATGCGTTATCATTTGCTGCTGACTACATACTTGACAAAAAAACCTTTTTTCTTGACAAAAAAACTTGTTTTGTGTCCCCTCCCCCAAATGCATATACTTGCTTGACAGGCAAAAGAAGACACGAGTCGCCAATTCATACTTGCCAACATTTGAAAACTGGAAGGAGGGACAAATGGGCACATTTTTCTCCAAAAAGAGGAACATTTCCCATTTTCCTATACTTTAGTATAGCCTGAGTTTTACAAAAAGAGGAACGGATTGGTAAAAATTTCCTTTTTCTTTTGCCAAAAACAGAACCGTTCCTCTTAAATAGGAACAGTTGGCAAGTATGCCAATTGTGCAAAACTGATTTTTAGTTAGAAACATTTTCTCTGAACAATATGGCGAGTAATGACCCAGTTCATCCTCCGGAGGCATCGGAAACCCTAACTTACCCACCAACAGACCAAACATCGGGCGCGGCACCTTATCTGCCTGGGAATCAACCACCTTACCCGCCAACTACAAACACATTGCCATATCCAACAACAGACAACCCGGGAGCAGCGCCTTACCCGCCAATGCCACAGGCTGTTGGAGCAACGTCTTATCCTCCTATGCCTCAGTCTACCAGGCACATAGAGGTTCAATTCCAAAATTGGAATATAGAGAGTACAACCTACACAGACGCACCGCCTCCCTATTCACCCCCAGTTGGAGAAAACCCAGTGAGTGCACCTGGACAAATACCACCTCCACAACCTGGTAAGTGATATATAGAATTTAGTTGAAGCAGGCCCCTGACACCAAATATCGCTCCCGTGTAAAGTCAATGGGAGATCGATGTACTCTATCAGCATTTGATGGTCCACCAAGTAGGATTCTCAATGTACTCTACGGCGGCACATCAAAGAGGAAACGGTCTCCAAATATGGAATGGACTCTGCGATCAGACGCGCCAGGGATTGGC
>JXSR01S033334.1:13490-27474 GCA_000969725.1 Ophiothrix spiculata
GCAGCCTACCGTTATGCTCAAGATCGGCACAGTTGGAACGACATCATCAAAAGGGTCACAACGGGTCAGTCATGACTCATAGGACGACGACGACGATGTGACGAGAACTAGGCGATGACATAGTTGATACAATTATGACAAAGATCAATGAAGGTGATAAAATGATGGGTAAATTAAGAATGATGATGATGATGATGATGATGACGACAACGATGTTGATGAGGATGATGATGACACCGATGATGATGACTGATGATGATGATGACACCAATGATGATGACTCTTATGATGACAATGATGATGATGATGATGACTCTTATGATGACACCGATGATGATGACTCTTATGATGATGATGATGACTCTTATGATGATGATGATGACCATGACGACGATGACCACGACGAGGAGATGGTGGCGATGATGATGAAAATGATGACATGAACAGTGATAACCAACATCCAAATTGCTAAGGATGTAATGATGATGTTATTGTGATCATTGTATGTTTATTTGAGATACATATGCAAATCTGTCATAGACAGATGGCAGAGTCATGCATCAGAATAAGATGTTAGATAGTGGGTAATCCAGGACAACATAACACTTTTTAAAGGCCTAAATGATACTATATCTTGTTGAATTTCCATGGGATATTCTCCATTACAATTTACAGATTAAAAATATGGATCACAAATGTTATAAGTTTTGATTTTATATTCTTCAATATTTATTTTATTTATTTTCTTATGAGTGTGCAACTTACCGGTATTTTGTTTCAAAAAGACATATGCTTACATCAGGTCTCAGGTTGGCCTTTCAAGTATGTCCTCAATATCAATATCATCATCTATTGTTTTGTATATAATTTTAGATGTGTTAATTCATATTAAAATAAATTTTGAATGGAGAAGAGTTTGAATTTAATTTAAATTTTTGAATGAAAACATTTATTGCTTAATATTCTTTCAATAAGATATTGTCAAATGCATGATAGGAGTATGTTCTTACTTCTTTTTTTCAAATTTAGAAGACTCACTTTCAACTCTCCTGGGACAATCAAGCATTTGAATTTGCCTTTGAATTCTATTTCACATATGTAAGAAATTACAAATTCTTAATTCATCATTTGAAAAAAAACCCACCATATTTTGGAAACTGAAACTTTTTTAACATATTGAAACAAAAAGTGCCAAAAGAAAGAAAAAGACATGCTTATAATACCATGGCTCACCCGAAAGGGGAACTCTGCATATGATATCAATTTTGATTTTATCATTTCATCTGTTACAGCGTTTTCTAAGCTTTAAAATAACAGCCAGACAACTTAATTGCTGAAATTGATCAAGGCGATTAAAATCTACAACGCAAAATCTATGGGAAATTCTTATTATTTTCTTTATTTTTTGCCTCCTATTTTCACTAGTTAAAAGTGTTCCGTCGCAAAGTCCCCCTTTTAACCCTCGTCCACCTAAGGGGGGGGGGGGGGGGGGGGGGTGGTAACCACCCCCCCTATATAAAAAGTCGCCATTTTGAAAAATACCTGCATGCTAACAAGCTTAAACTTACAGAACATGTTAGAACTACCATTTTCTTTATTCATTAGCAAAAAACCTGATGAAAATCCGATATTTAGAACTTTTATAGCGAATTTTTGAATTTTTTCAATTTTCGCCGAAAATCAGATTTTTGCGAAATTTTGCGACCTAAAGTACTTTATGACGTCATAATTACGTAACGCCTTGACCGATTTTCATGATTTTGGTATCAATAGAAAGAGGAGACCCTACCCTATACTATGGTATAAAACAACCACACTTTTGGCACGTAAATTTCATTTTCACAGTGGGGGGTTGGTAACCACCCCCCCCTTAGGTGACGACGTAGTAGAAAATACGTTAGGTGGACGAGGGTTAAGGGTGAGCCATCACATAAGTTATATCCTAACCCTCGTTGTCTCTTTTGGTTACATTCCCCTTTTAAAATTGAAAAAAATTCTTTTAGCTTGACCGATTGCTTCATTAATGTCAGTGAAATCTGTTCGGAAAGAAAATCTTTATTCTTGTGGACCATTAAGTGTCTAAACAAAAATGGCAGAACAGTGTGGCATCTCTTATTTTCTAGGCATCCATGTCACCGTTGACTTGTGAGTTCATTAGATCTAATACTACATGTAATTGATCTGTAGATGAATATGTCATGCATGTAATGTTATCATAAATTCACAATAATAAATATATGCGTCATCCCTAAGACAGCTAAGTGAATAAGATATTTGGTTCCATGCTACAAATCTTCTGAAGACACTCGGGAACTCTTCTATAAATGTTTTTAATCACTTGTAATTGAGCAAAAATGGTCGGAGGAAAATTATGATATTTTGTGCGAAAAAAAAATCTGCTAATTTCAGCTACAAATGGTTAAAAAATCTTGAAATTTGCGCAAAAATTGCAAATTTTTATTTTTACTGAACATTCGCCTTCTAGCAAATTTTTTTGATTTTACACATTAAAATTAAATTCAAAGGGAAAATTTCAATTTTCTTTCTTTCTTCTTTATTTTTTGAGGGGGTCTGCCCCCCCCCCACGAGAATTTTTTTGGGGGGGCATGCCCCCCCACCCCTCCCGCCTCTGCGGCCTATGATTCAGGAGCTCAATGCTATATAAAACGGATAAAGGAAAATTGTGATCCTGTGGATAAAAACATGCAACATATTTTAGCCCTCACGTTGAAACAGATGCTTGTGTTGACATTGACCCTGCTGAGGACACAGTGTCCAATACTGTCAGCTGTATGTGCCAGGAGTGGACACTATTGACTATGTACTTGGTGCATAATACTGTAGGCCTGTATAGCATTTGATGGACTTTGCTCTTTGTTAATTAATCACATCTATTTTAGTAGTTTTGGATAGATGGACTGATTTGAGTTGAGAAAAAAAAAGGAGATTCAATACATTTCAAAAAAATCAAGGTTTCAAATGAACACATGTGGGTTTAGAGCCAGGGAATTATATATTTTGGACATCAATTTTTTTATAAATTTAAAATACAAATTTTATTGAATTTGCTAAATGTTGTCATTTATTTTCAATAATCCATGATGCCATTGTATAGACATTTTTGAAACTTTTACACACAAAAATGCTTTCCTAAGACCCTTGAAAGTCATAACTGAGTTTAGCGTAACATGTTTTTTGATGAGGGATGAGGTGGCGGATAGTCTGATCCTAGGACCTTGATTTTTTCCATGTTACTATCCAAAATATAATCCACTATCACATCATACCACTTTATACTAGAAAGCCAGAGCTCTACATAGCAGCCTGATCGCCCCTCCCGAAAAAATTTAGTAATTAAGTGGCTTTCTAGATCATTGGACTTGGTAGTTATATCCCTCTTGTTGGTTTGTGTTACCCGAAAAAACAAGGGTTCAATTAATCAAACTAGTGGCGGATTCATTATTCATTTCACAAATTTCATTATTTTGCTAGAATGACAGCACTGTTAACAACATATATGACAATCAAATGTACATATATTTGTTAGCTGTCACAAAAGTATTTTATTTTTCAAATCAGCTGAAAATGATGAGAACTCCCTCGGAAAGCAAGGGAAAATGACCAAATTTGTAAAAATAAGGCCAGAAAAATATATGTTTGTTTGCCCTCCGCGACCAACTCTAAAATGCCAAAAATTTGGGTCGGGTATTTTAGTTTTTTTCCCCCTTCAAACATGTAAAATATGAAAACTCAATATTTTTGATGGAAAACATAAAATTCAGCAGTATAAAGTCACATTTAGTAGTATAAAATGCTTTTTTGCTGTAAATAATGACCCACAATCTTTGATTAAGCCTTGCATTGCTTGGTATTCATGATAAAATCCATGGAATAACATCATCCTTAAAATAAATGTGTGGCCAAATGAAGTACATCGATGTAAACTTGCATTTTTGCTGAAAAATATTGAATAATGCACTTATCACTTGTAACTCGGGTACCCGGGCACTAGCGGGGAACTCGTCATGCTTGCTTGGGGAAATTGTGCATGCTGATGTCCCCGCCAGGCGGGGAACTCGTGTGGGGATGCGGCGGTGACTAGATGGTGACCATTTAGGCGGGGAATTTGACCGGGACTTAAATCTATGGAATTTGAGCCCTTTCCCCGTGGTATGGGGCCGTCGTCGGTGACTCGGTTTTGAGGATGCCCCACCCTACGGGGAAGTCAGCGGAGTGTTCGGCAGGGACTCGTCAAATTCTGATGAATGACTTAGTGCCCGGGTACCCGGGGGCTGGAGTTACAAGTGTTAAGTGCATAATGAAATATTTGACAAATAATGAAACTGTGGCGCTGGTGAGATTCTCGAATGTGGGTGGGTGACACAAAACTCAATTATGACTTTCAAGTGTAAGGACTACATATGTGATGACTCACCCCGAAAAGGGGGACTTTGCGACAGAAACGTTTTCAAGATACAGGTAAAAATAGGCAGCAAAAAATATAGAAAATAATAGGGCCTAAGAATTTCCAGCAGATTTTCTGTTGTAAAATTTGATCGCCTTGATCAATTTCAACAAATAAGGTGTATTTTTAAAGCTTGAAAAATGCTGCAACAGATGAAATGAAAAAAAATCAAAATTGATATTATCTTCAAAGTCCCCCCTTTCGGGGTGAGCCATCACATATATATAGAAAGGTTGCATTACCAGTACCAATTTTAACACCCAACCACCTGGCACTGTGGTTAAACTTGGACTGGGATAATTCAATAGGATCTATCACAATTAAATTTATAAGCCATTCATCTGTTAATGTCAAAAGCAGCTTAAATGGGTTTTATTTGCCCTCATTGAGCTATAAAATTTTGTATGGGCCATTAATTACTTTAGAATATGCTTTTGTACTTAATGTTGTTAGAATATAGTAGGGTACACATATTAATTAACAGATTTTTTGTAAAGAAAATGAAAATTATGCTTTGAATCAGGGCTTAAAATCCGCGGTAACGCGGCTGCGCCGTTCCCAGAAAAAAGTTGGAAGTCCCAGAAAAAAATCGATGAGAATAAAGTCAAATAATAATGATAATAAAAATCACGAGAATGTCTGATGACAGATGATTTTTTTCTGGCAATATTGAATGATGAAATACAAAAATGAGCCAAAGTTTGGGGTGAATGTCATATTACTGTCAAAAATAAGGGAGTTTTTAGAGGGATTCGTGCATTTTTTCATAAATCTCACAGAAAACTCGTATCAGCACAATAAAAGTTCCTAGAAAGGTTTATTTTTTCTATACCCTGCTTTGAATGCTCATCATATACCTGCTGGAAATAAAATGAATTTAAAGATATGTGTGAGCTGGGCTGATTGAAAATTGCCAAGTATCAAAAGGAAAATTTGTTACTTTTTGAGGGAAAAGGAAAAGACCATGCCTGCTTAAAAGGATGATAAGAACGAGAAATGAAAGTACATACAAAGATTAAGTGTGACCATCCATCTCAAAAGAATCGAATGAAGTTCATTGAGGTGTCATTTTTAATCCTTACAACATGGCCTTAACAAATATTTCAAAAAGAGAAAATGACAGGAGTCTGCATTTACGGTAGATTTGGGATGGACGGTCTTTGATTTCACCAATATGGTCGCTATAACTTGAAATGATTAATATAAATGGTTGTAAAGTGTCAGTAGCTACAGATGCAAGATACCATTTTTGTTCGACCAGATTGGTCTTATACAGTCCATGCTTTTATCATTTCTAATTATAAATAAGTTCTGCTGGTCATATGTCTAATGAAATAGGTGACAGGATCAAGGGACACTATACTTTAGAGTGTTGACTACAACTTATGATTTTGGTCATTTAAAATTCTACATTTTGATCCCAACTTTATCATCTTGATTAGCTGCTTCTATAGACAAATCCGACTGCGCATGTTGATTTGTCTCAACCGCGTGTGGCGCTGTTGCGTCCGCCATTGCGGGGGGCCATCAGGGGCCACTTTTGTATACCTTATACGTTGTAATATATAAGCTGTTATAAATGCGTATCGGTGTAATTTTTATGGCTTTTCTTTGAGTTCTCAGGTGTATTTTTTAACATATTGGACAGTAAATTCACTCGCAATAAAAACTTAACGTTTAAGGAAAAATAAATGTTTTTTAATGTCGTGAAAGGCCTACTCTGTCGTGAAGAACTTGAATAATAGATAGCGAAATGTGCAAATTCTTTGGTGTGAAACATGAAACGTAGGCCTAGAGTAATGTATCAACTTGACCTTTATTCATTCTAAAGACCTTGATAAAAATAGATCTGCTTAATTTGAACATGTACTAGCAGTTAAAAAGATAAATTTTAAAAGCTAAAAATCTAAAACAGGGAATTTGAAAACGGGAAAATGCTAGTGTTGAAAACGGAAAAATTGTAGTGAGGCATATGATACTATAATGTTTTGTTTCCGACTTTCAATGACTTTATTTTATCAGTTGAATAGATTGAAAAGAAAAAATGTTTTTAATAGAGGTATGTTCTGAAAGAAGACAATGACATTTTTACAAAAATTATGAACGGTAATTTTAATTAAGGCCAAAGAAAAAAAAAAGTCTGTCTCAGCTTCCTGAGCGCATAGCTTTTAAAAATCCAAATTTAGCGCATTTCTTTTTTTAGGTTTTTGAGAGAGGTTTCAATTTTTTGTAAATCTTTTTTTCCTACTAATGGAAAACAAGTTAAATAAACGGCCGCGAAGCGGTCGCAAAAAAAAAATATTAGGGGGTATTTCCGCATCCGCGTAGCCCTTTTTTACTAAAAAAACCAAAAACGTATAGCGCTTAGGGTTTTGACCTTAAGTAAGCTGAGACAGAGTTCTTATTTTTTTTGGCCTAAACTTAAACTTTATCGATAGGTCCTAAATATAGTTACCAAAATCAGTGATCAGTGTGCGTACCGGAGTACTTACATACATATAATAGGCCTACAAAAATGTTATTGTTCACGTGATCCAACATATGGAACGTCCTCGTTATTCGACATGTTCGGTATATTTTCTTATAACCATCTTCTTATCGAAAACTATAAATTACAGTAACATTTCAACCTGTCCGATTATGAATGGCATGGCGTAAAAAATATTCAACAAGTTTGCATGTAGTAAAGTGCGTATCCGTTCATTGCTTGATACACCCGCTTCTGACTATTAACGCATGCCACTGCGTATTATAGCAAACTCATAATTCACTAGAAATTTCATTTAGAATTAGTGAATTAAAAAAAGAGAAGTTCAATTTTAAGATGGACATAGAATTTGTCCTATTTTAGGCCTGAAAGGCTGACGTCTCAATTTATTGACTATGGTGACAACAACGCATGCAGCGTAAAATGGCCCCCCGTAATGGCGGCGATGTAAGAGGGCGTCCTTTCGAGAGTGTTTGGTCGGATTCGTCTTTAGATAAAACATTTTTTTTGAATCTTAAAATCAAATCAATGAAAGATAAAATAATTAAAATAATTATTTTAACTTGTGGGCCCTACATGTAAACTCAAAATCAAAAATTCCCTACATCCAAATTCACCTTGATTATGTCAGGTGCATGTAATATCCTCAGGCTCACTATTAATATTATGAGTATTTTGATTTAATACTTGGAAGTTGATGACTAAATGGAATTGTATCGTTACTATATTTAGAACTGACTGGAGTGTTTACCAACAACAAACAAAACAATCCCTTAATGTGTTCTGAAGTGTTGGTGCATGTGAATAGTTAAGGGTTGTAATTATAGCGGCTGTAATGCACGACATGCAATGGCTATATAATTTTTGTTCAAAAATCACAAGTCAGAAATGGTTTTTATGCTATGAAATTGTGCCTGTAGTTCTTAAAGGAGCTTGGTCCGATTTTTCAAATTTCAGTTTTCAATTTCATATGAAAGATGACCACTCAAAAGATTCAAGTTTCAAATTTCAGCTCAATCGGTCTAACCGTTTTGATTTTATGGGCAATTTTGTATTTCAGAGCTTTATATACGTTACTGTATAGAACTAATTATGGTTACCATAATTAGACAAATTTTCTTACATATCGCCAAAACGGAACATAACTAAGCCGTGAAATTTCACATGGGTTATGAGAAAAATATGAGCAACATGTTGGTACCAAAATCTCAAAAAGTTTGAAAAAAAGTTGAGGCAATCGGACCATGCTCCTTTAAGTTCAGTAAATTTTACTTGTAAAAATAAATAAATAAATTTAAAAAAAATGCCCAGGTACCCAAAGATCCTCAGCATTCCCCGTATTACTATGTTGAGCTGTGTTTTTGTACAGGTTGCATATCACTATTTTGTAGGATGGGGATGAGAGGGGATGATAGGGTGGGGGATCAGGTTTTAAGGAAAAAACTTTTGGTTCTTAATATGGTATGCTGAAACATTTAGTCCTACTTGAAGAAATAGGACAACACAATTATGTTTTTAATCAGCAAACTCTACTATGATATTGTCTATAGGACTATTTGGTATAGCAAACGTAGCTAATTTTAGTAAGAACCAATCATCGATAATCCCCTTGGTGAAAGATTCATGTTGCCAGTAATTTGCCATGATGTGCTGTCTGGGGACGGGGGTTCCACCTATATGTAATTGGAGGGCGTAGTTCTGATCATGAAAATGCTATTTTCTGGAAACACATATTTTTATTTGAGTATGCACGAACATCAGTAACTAAGGCCCTATGTCGCAAAATTGGCGCAGAAGCTCAAAAAATTGGCGCAAGGGGTTCCCAAAACAAAACATAAAAATAGAGTTTTGGTTATATACAACGTTCACTTATTTCAGTTTTATTCAGATGCTATTCTAAATTACTCTCATTTTTGATGTGGTCTTTCCGAAATTGGTAATGGCGAGAGGTATTTTTTTCTTCAAGTTTATGTCACTTTGGCGCAAAGTCAAAATCCTTAGCGGAAACACTGACGAACATGCATAAATAATGAAACTGACTATCAATCTGAAAATCTCAAATGGGAGAAGCAGGTAGCACAGCAGTACTTCCCTCACTTTGCACCAAGCCTGTCTTGGTGCTGTATGTGCAATCGGTTGCCCGGGGACTGTCTTTTGAAAAATGCCAGGCGAGCTGCAAATCACTCTCCTCCAGATTTTTAGGTGAGCTGTGGGAGAGTGATTTGACATAATTTGCATGGAATTGTATCATTCATATGTACTGCCTTGCAATTGTTTATCCCAATGGTGAGTGAGTGATAAATAGCTCTCCTCAGCATCATTTTAGGAGAGTGATGGCGAGTAATCACTCTCACTACACCTCAAAAGACAGTGCCTGGTTGCCAGTAAAAACTTGCTTCTGCAGGTTTTACCCTGGTTGCTTAGTTTCTTCCTCGGGTTTTTCTCCGGGTGCTCCAGTTTTCCTTCTGCATCTAAAACTGGGAAAAAATCTGACCATTTGATAAAGGACCCTTATTAGATAGCAGTGCTAATCTGGGCAGGGTCATAAGAAGGTATGTAAGCCAAGGGGGGCAAATGCATTTACTGTCCCAAAATTCATGTTTCGTCCCGATGTATATCCCTTCAATTTGTAATACGCGCATGAAAATTTTGCTATTTTCAGTCAAAAATCGCTATAAAACCTTGATATTTCTGCTAAAATTTGCTTATTTTGACAAAAATTAACGGGACAGTAAAAGTAGTAAAATATGTTCCAATATTTTGATATTTGTCACGCCAGCGTCCCGCTTTTTCGGGGGGGGGGGGGGCTTTGTACGGCCCTGAAGTGGACCCGAGTGCAACATTGAAAAGGTACATTCTATAAAAGTGCATTTAGAGTGAAATGACAAGAATTCTAAATTGGAAGGAAATATTACACATGCTTACATCATCTGTCACATCCAGGCTTGGATAGGAAAGCTTACAGATAGTCCCAAACTTCCTTTTGATCAGAACTCTAGTCATATTTCACAGTTTTCATTGGTTTCAGAGAATTGGAAATATCTTCCTTTAGATATTTGAGATTTGATGGGGTAAGACATTTTCTTACTTTCAAGCAAATTAATTCTTTTCTCAAAAGATGTAGAAGAAGCAAAGGAAGGAAGTAAACAAGGGAAAAAGATGAGGAGAAAGAGTTTTGTCATGTGATGACTATTATAATTGAAACACTCTAGGTCAATCCACATCTATGTTAGACTGTTTTGCATCTACATTGTGGAGATCAAGACTAATCTGGATATTCCTTTATTGGTTTATAACATGTTGGAAAAAAGACATATTTTTCTTTTAACAAAAAAGTTATCACTACAGTTATGTAGATTTGCTTATAGTGTTACGTTATATTGAAAAAAAAGTCTCATGCCGGTCACAATATAGGCCCTATAGGACAAAGCTGCTTAATAAATGTTAGAAATCACCATAAGGCTAGCGTGATAAAATCATAATTAGCAATAATGGTTCGCTCTCGAATTTGTGCTTCTCATTTGACGCTTAAATGGATTAAATGGAACAACTATTCACAGAGACTAGTACCTGCTGGATTTATAGGACATGATCGCCTTTACATAAGATGATTAACTTCACTGATGAGGCTGATGTCAACGTGGTCTCATTTTAATTAATTAGTATTAGTAGCAAAACAGTTCAGAAACAGTAGTGCTACATAGTGTATATACCATTAATGAACAGGTCTGCACTAATAAAGCGAGGTCATTTAGACTGTCAAATCATATACTGGTGTCTGATTTGTGTAAACTAAATACCACGCGAGTCAAAAAAACTGCAATAATTAGATGGAAGCCATATTGTAAGAACAAAAGTAATTTAGAACAAATATTATTAATTTCTAAATTGATCATGAATTAAGCTTTGAAAGGGTGAAAGAATGGTGCAAATTGATAAAGGCATTGCGAAGATATCCTTATTTGAATTTTATGGTATGAAAACAGTACTGTCCAAATGGGTATGCCTCGTCAAACGACAGTTCATAACGAGTAAGTACCAATATTGAATTGAATTTCGTTCATGCACCTCTTGAATAATAACACCAACCGATTACCTTGCTCCAGTGAAAATTCCCTCTTAATCTATTAATTTACATATAAAGATAATTTAGTCGGTCTTTCCAAGTGCAAAATGACACGTTTTGGGTACTTAGAAGGGAGAGCTTATCAATCAGTCACTGTTTAAAATGCCTCAAGATCAGTTCACAAACGAGCAACGTGCTCTTATTGCTGGGGTTTATTTAACCACCAAATCTCATGCAGAAGTGAAACGGAGATTTCGGGGTTCATTCTCCCATCGGGTGTACCATGTGCATCCACCATCTATGAATTCAGGCGAAATTCAAAAGAACAAGAACAGTCCATAAACTAAATAAAGAGAGATCTTGAAGACCGCCAACGGCAAGAAACAGGAGAAATGTCGATGAGTTCGTCAGGCAAGGGATCCCGCAGTGAGCTCGCAAAGAAAACCTCTACCACATGTGTCCCAGTCCACGTTCAACCGAATATTGAATATTCAGGGCCACCAAGCTCAAACGTCCCTTTTCAACGTACCCAAACCAAAGAGAAAAGAGTATGTCATAATTGTGTCCTACGTATTGAATAAAACATATGCACGACATTTGGACAGAACTGTTTTTATGCCTTCCCATTCAAATAAGTGTATCTCAATGACGCCTTTATCAATTTTCCTCATTTTTTCACCATTTTAGAGGTAAATCTGTGATCTATTTAGATATATACATTTCATGTTCATGGCATCTCTTGTTCTTAAAATATGGCTTTTATTTAACTATTGCAGTTTTTTTGACTCACTCGGTATGTGTGACTGACTTTGTGATGGGTCTTTACAGAAGATGTTATGGTGGCAAGAAATTAACCATTTTCAGTTGGTGTAATATTTAACTAACTCAAACCAATTTCTTGATTTTTTTTATCTCTAATAATATATCTCCTTGAAAAGCAAGGGGTGACAACATGCGAACAGGGGACCTCCTATCTCCCAAGCCTGTGACGCTCATGACATTATTGGGACTTTGTAGTGATTTTGAATTCTAAGGTGCGGGTTAGTAGATCTGGGTCTTTGGGGTTTACTAGACATTTTTACCAAATATTGACAATGCTGTGCACTTGATAAAATATAAAAAGTTTTGAGGATAACTCAATGTTTAGTTGTGTTTGTATATTACCCAGTAGACCTGCCAGTTGACAGTTGATGCAACAAACGGATTGTTAAGGATTAAAGCTCCCAAAAAGGGGTCACTTCCCGGGGTCACTTCCATTGATGGAAGGTATATGGGTATTGCCTTCATGACCACCTCTTCAAGCCTCCTCATCTACTCCCTGAAATACCTTTTTCAAGATTAGATCAGTTCCAAAGATCCCATTTTCAAAGAGAGTATCCAAAAATATGTTTTCTATAGTTTGCAACCGATTTTTCCCCCCTGATAGTCATGTTTTTGTAGGAAAAAAGTAGTTCCTGACAGTTTGGAGAATGTTCCCAAGACACTTTTTTGACCAAAAAACAGTTCCCTAAGATCATATGTTGGAAACAAAAATGTTTTGAGTACTCCCCGGCCCCCAGGGAAAGTTCCTGTGAAGTCAAAATGGTATTCTCAGATATAACACTTTTAAAAGGATAGATGCATATGTGCAGGCCTCCGGGGCAGGCCTAGATTGTATCCCTCCAGGGGTTTGTGAACAACCTGAGCAAGGCATGATGGGATACTTTGTTTTGAATCAGGGTGAGTCCTTCGGGACCTAGTTTGTGGTTGGTGACACATTCCAAATATCATTTAGTCATTTTCAAAACATCGTAATCACTTTTGAATATCGGTCAGAAGTTGGGGCAGGCCACCAAATACTTAACATAGTATGGGTATGTACAATAATTGCTATTTTCTTCATATGTAAAATTCATTTAACATAGCAATTTGATTCATTCTACATAGAAATTTAAATTGATTATAAATGCATTTTGTGAAAATTAGTTGCTCCAAAACTTTACGACACTCCGTTTTGCTTTGGTCAGTGCATGAGGAATGTCACCACTGAATATAACAAGGCAAGCATTTAGTTCAAAAATGGGAGACATGATGAATATTTTCATAAGATTTTAGTATAAATATAGTTGCTACATGTAAGTTTAAATCATGTAAAAAGTTGTAGCCTTTAAATCAGCCAATGTTTTGTTTATATTCTTGACTTTGTGTTCAAAAATATCATAGAGATAAGATTTTATTGGCAAACTTGGAAATATTGATGATGATTGATTCCCCTAACTTGTTTCGTTTTATAAAATCACATTAATGACTTGGTAGAAAATTTCGAAGAATTCAAAATAATAATATAGCCGGCTACATGACACATGTGCTCTGCTTTCATGAAACAAAAACTGAGTAAGGGCAAGATTTGAGTTTTTAATTGTCTGTGTCCATTATGAAAAATTTTGCTGAATTTTATCATTTTTAATATAATTTTTCTGATTGACGGATTTAGCCTTAACTTTCACGCTCTATTGACAAATGCACTTGTCTCAAAATCATATCAGAAGTAATTATTCTGTAACTGCTGTGCAGATCTGGGCACTAATTATATGGTCAATTAGATGGACAGGATAGATGTAACCACAAATTTTCCGTTTGGACAGTTATCTTTGTGTCCTCATCAGCAGATGATGATTTGCTACCAGATTGTTTGAACCTTTGCTGTTGTTATCTCAGGCTTCTACTTGATGTTTGATAGGTGGTAGCTACTTTCATCTATGTGTAGACCTGTGGGCAGTTGAATATCAGGCCAAGTAAAATAAATTACGTGTTTTACGTCCCTGCCCGCCCCAATTTGTCGAGATGTCTAAATATTTTTTATTATTTTCCTTGTTTGTCCCATAACTTAACTTCTGATACTGTTAAACTGGAAATAGATACTTTAAAATGTTTGATGATCATTGATAAACATATTCCAAACACTTTCTTCAAGCTAGGGGTAAAC
>JXSR01S033334.1:44872-56750 GCA_000969725.1 Ophiothrix spiculata
TAAATTATTTATTTGTAATAAATTATCTCTTCCAAAAAATTCTCGATGTCAGATTTTTTTGGGACAATTAGGATGAAAATTTGATGAGCAAGATATTTTTAAAGAAAAGATAGGAATTAGGAAACACCAGAAAAATGGACAGATTAAATATTAGCATCAAATCATTGCCTATATACTTTGTCTACTGTACCTATTGTGCTGGGCAACTTGGATCACAGGGCTTGAATTTTAAAAAATACAGACCTGTGTGCTGTAAATCGTACTCCTTGATAAACCTAGGTGTGCTGCAAATCGCACTCAAATAACCAAGGAGTGCATTTTCAATGTTTTTTATGATAAAGCAAACAAGAATTGTTTCTTTTTACTTTGTCAAGGAAGGAAAAGCTGTGTGTATGTATGTTTCAAATGCAGGTCTGGATGCGAAGTTTGGGGAAATAACTTGGTTTTGATAGCTCTAAATTTCCAATGCACTCATAAGTTTTCCCAATGATGAGCTTTCTGAAATACTATTTTCCTAGGACCATGTTTCCCTTAAAATAGTTACAATGATACTCAAATAGATACAACCAAGAACTCTCAAAATATCAGTGGACATAACTCAGATTTGATAGCTAAATTTCCAGTGTACTCTTTAAGTTTTCCAGTGATAAGCTTTCTGAAGTATAGCATTTCCCCAGGAGCATTTTCCCCTTAAAATAGTTACAATCATAGCTACAGCCGTATATACGCTCTTTAAATATCAGCACTCTCATTTTATTTAGCTGTATTGTATTTATCCAATCTATTTAGTGGAATTAATTACCCATGGATAGAGCTTGCAGATGTTGAGTTAAGTTTCAGTGTAGATGTTGTCAATTCAGCTGCAGTGTATAGAACGTTGTGAAAAGAGCATGTTTGTTTGTTTAAGTCAACTGTAAATGCTAAAAAATGTTACAATATTAAAGTGTTGCATGTAGATTAATAACTTTTTTGTTTGGTTTTGTATTGAGTTAGATTCCTCTTTCGAAATGCACATCCAGAAAATACAATATTCTTTTTAAAATGAGGTCTGACACTTATTCTTTAAATGATTGTACTCTGGCATGGCAGCAACACATCTCACAATATGCCATTCCAGTTAAGAAAAATAGCATACATTTCGTAGTTCAAATGCGTCATTGACCAGAGTTGGCTATGATGATCACAAAATATGGGCTATCAGTGGCATGATCGATGTAGTAATCTTGGAATGTTCATTTTGCTGACGTGACATCCCTGGCCTTGTACTCGCTAAAGTACATGTAGCTCAAAGTCCCCGGGTCAAAGTCCCGCCGATTTTCTATACGATCCCCACCATGTCACGACCCCCACTAGCCAGGCTATGGTGTGACAATCCCCGCCTAAGTTCTGGCCACCATGGACCAGGACTTACGTTAAAACTCTGTGCAGTCCCTGCTATATTGTAGAGGGCCAAGTTCTATAAACATATTTAATTCTCGACCCCAATTCAAAGTGATTTATTCATAGTGCATGGTGCATTTTCAGCCTTGTTTATTATAGTGTGACATCTACGGGTAATTCCCCACTATTTCCCGGGAAAACACTTTGTACACCCAGGGGCAAGCCCTGCTATTATTGCTGATTGTCTGGGCAGGGCGAGGACACTCTTTTGTCCATTCATGGCCAGGTTCCGGCTAACTTCCTTGCCGGCAGGGCCACAATTTTTTGTACATGCTCAGCTATGTCCCGGCATGTTCGCCGCCCTTTCCCGGGACCCCTAAGACTGGGAATATAATTGATTTATAAGTGCATGAGGGAAGTGTTTCCATCAGAACTGAGATAGGATTATCAGCCCTGCCAGGAAATCACTGGGTCTCTAAGTTATGTTATGGCTACTAGTGAACCATATAATTATGAATTAGACTATCACAATTTGAATAAGGATTATGAACACTCAGTCAATAGACAAGGTATACCCTGAACAAAACTCCACATAGCTGCAAATCAGTCACCTGGATATGTGACCTCAACAAGTTAGTCAACTTTTGGGTTCCCTTGTGTGAGTTTGAAGTCCATGGTTAGTCCCAACATTGATGATAAAATACAGAAAGGGTGGTATTTGCGGAGAGATTTGTAAGTATGGAACGTATTTAAATGGTGTCTAAAAATGGGAAAATCAGGAAAAAGGGATTATTTTCTGGTAATTGAACAAATGACTTCAGGGGATATGTTTTTACTTTTGTTTGTTTGTTTATATCAGGTTGATCAATTTGTAGTACTTACGCAAAGTTTGATATCTTGTAATAATTAGATATGTTTTTGCGACATTTTGAAAAAAAATCCTACTTTAGTGTGTTAAAATACTGTCAAAATCTTCTTTAGGTTGGCTGTTTGAGAGGACCTTCAATCCAAGTCTTAGCTTTAACTTTTAAATTCCATATTTGCGCATAGTATTCACCTATGAACACAAGTAACCCCTGCCCTGGGATATTGCCTGAATATGGGACAATTGTACTTTCAATAGTTAGCATTCCATACTGGTTATGTATTTGTTATGGTTGATGAAGTTGTCAAAAGAAGTATCTTGTTACCTTGGCAAATGGCTTCTTTGGCATCCCTAGCTTGCTAACAAATTATCAATATGTTTTAAATGTCCAAATTGTTCTATTTCATAATTTATTGTATTGCAAAGTTATTATAGGACTATGCCTGTGTATAAAAATATAATTAAATATAGGCCTAACTATCAATCTGGTTTGAAAATTGTGACTTAGGGTTTATATCCACATTGAAGTCCAAAAGCTAAATTACCTGAGATACAGGGGTTCTCATTTAGTTTATACAATGTGCCACCAAAATTTAAAAATTGTAGTGTTAACTTAGCATTAAATACGCTCATTTTCAGTGTATTTCTTTTAAAAGTATTTTTCTTTGTCAAAGTGTTAAATTTATCGCATGCTCCGCTACCATAATTAATTTTAATTTTACACAGTATG
Source organism: Ophiothrix spiculata (assembly GCA_000969725.1). Classification (NCBI taxonomy): domain Eukaryota; kingdom Metazoa; phylum Echinodermata; class Ophiuroidea; order Amphilepidida; family Ophiotrichidae; genus Ophiothrix; species Ophiothrix spiculata. Next base: position 47,848 of record JXSR01S033334.1, read on the forward strand.
AAATACAAAATTACCCATAAAATCAAAGCGGTTTGACCGATTGAGCTGAAATTTGAAACTTTCACATCTGTAGTGCTCATCTTTCATATTTTAAATTAAAACTCAATTTTGAAAAATCAGACCATGCTCCTTTATGATTGCATGTTAGTGTGTACATTTTTGAAGTTAACAAACATCATGTTTCTCATGGATAATCAATCTCAATCATGTCTCAATTAGGCATTTTTAAGCAAAATCTTCGTTACTATACATAGGTTTAATACTTTACACGTCCTGAATTTTGCAACATGGCTGATGAACCGAGATTGCATATGTATAAAGTGTATTTAGATTCAAGTAGAGAATTCCTGGAGGAGTTACAAGAGAAATGTGATTTGGAATAACAGGAAGTGTAGCGTTTTATGTGTCTGCTTGTCTGTGCAATAAAGTGGGATGTTAAAGGGGCATTCTAGGTACTCGTACCGCCCATTGAAACACGCTGCATAGTCAGTAGCTGTCATCCTAGTGGGATATTATAGGGGCTTGCCAGATTTTTTGTGAAGGAAATCATACAGCCTGCCCTTGTGGATCTTGTGTGAGGTGATGGAGAGGACAACATGTTTTTAGCAGAATGCATTAATTTGATGAAAATTTCTCTAAAATTATGATGACTAAGTTCATTTTTTTCTATTAAATTGCAAATATGGGACAACAAACCAAAACCACAATCACAAATTCTGTTGAAAAGCTTTACAAATATCTTAATCTATTCTAGAGGTCTGTAAAATTCTTTTTCTGTGTCTACTTATCATGAATTTAGTGCTTTTGTGCCTCAGAAAGTTCAAACATCTCACTTATGGCGATTTCTGTATTTTGCGTAATCCGGACAAATGGTTTAAAATCAGGATATTTTTGCTACTCCCAAGGTGTCCCAATTAAAGGAGCTTGGTTCGATTTTTTCAAAATTTAGTTTTCAATGTCATATATGAAAGATGACCACTAAAGTGGTGTAAGTTTCAAATTTTAGGTGAATCAGTCAAACCGTTTTAATTTTATGGGCAATTTTGTATATCAAATTCGCCTATAGATACGTTACTGTATAAATTAATCCCGGAAATTCATTATGGTTACCATAATTAGACACATTTTCATACATATCTCCAAAATGGTACATAGCTGGACCGTGAAATTTCATATGGTTTATGAGAAAAATATGACCAACATTTTGGTACCAAAATCTCAAAAAGTTTGAAAAAAAAAGTTGAACCAATCGGACCATGCTCCTTTAAGCAGCATCAACTGTATGCTATTTCTCAATCCAGGGATTCCAATGTACATTTTTACTTGGGAACTGCCATGAATTCAATTGGCAATCTTTTCAAGCAATTGTGTGAAATTTTTGTTGATCACAATGAAAAATCACTTTTTTATATTCAATTATGCGTATACCTTGTAATTTTTTGTCGAATTTGTTTTGTCGAACTCAGGATGTATTTCTCGGGCTCAACTTGATAGTCTCACTATTGCAACTAATTAGTGTGAGTGTGTTTCCTGCTTTGAGGAAGTCTCCTGCTTTGACTCAACATGATTGGACTTAGACAAACCGTACCAGCATCATAGTCACAGCCAAAGTCCATTATCATGCATGTAACTTGGTTAATTGAAATCCAGATTAGGGTTGATGTTGGGTTCACCAAATGCATAGAGGTCTTATGTTGAACAAAGATTTTGAAACAGGTGTTGATGGACTTTTGCACAGGTAGATGAGCATGTGGGAGTTGCGCTAGGATTGCCCAATATAGCTGTATCAGAAACACTTGTCTTGGCTAGACTCCGACATTTTTTTACATGACAATCAACTTCATGGTTACTTTGATTGATACACTTCCTGGGTCTAGTTATTATGAAAAAGATTGTAAAATCAAGTTTGTTTTGAATTGAATTTGGTAGAGTATAAATGAAATGGATAATTTTTTGTTTTTTTAAAACCAGGTCAGAACTCCCTTTGGCCAAAAATTAAAAAGTTATTTGCTTGTCCTCAACCGACCAACCCTAATTTTGAAAATCAGGAAAAAGTTTTTTTTTTACCTATAGGCCTTTACTATATATAACTGACCCTATTTTTGGAAATTCTTAAAAAGGTTTTTTTTTCTTTTCAGATTTTTGTATTCTGAAAATGCCAAAAAAGTGGATTTTTCAAGTTTGTGTTGAGTATTTTAGTTGTTTTGTATTGTATGTTGATTCATTTTGACACCAAAATTATTGTATTATTTCATATTCTGACCCTTGATTAATGCATGTACATACAGAGGAGTTTGCTAGTAAATAAAAAAAGAAGGGGGAAAAAAGGAAATCCTGACCGATCAACCCAATTTTTCTCTCTCTCTTGATGGTGTCCAACGGATGCAAGTCGACTTTCTAAAAAGCAACGTTTACAGTTTTATTTACCAACAAACCTGACAAACTTTAAGGCCGAGTAAAAAAATAAATATGTTTCTTGTCCCCTCCCGCATCTTTTTTTAAGGATTTTGAAAAATAAGTTTTATTTTTTGTATTTCATGCATAACTTATTTGTAAAAAGTGTTTGAAACATTTAAATCTGTGCAATAGAATTGCTTCAGTTCAATAACATTTTAAAGCATATTTTGTTTTGATCAACCCTCTAGTATGTCCAAAACTCTAAAATAAAAAAGGCCTCCTCCTCTTCCAATAAAACATCTGGTATCGATACACTGGGTGAGAATGGGCCATTAATGGGTGATTTTGCATTGCCATTGAAATAAAAAAATAAAAAATAAAAAGTACCTCTTCCTCCTTTTTTTCAAAAAAACGGACGAGACACATGTTTTATTTTTTACTTAGCCTAATAAAAAAGGTATTGGATGAAGTAAGCAGACCATGCAGTGAATGAAGCGCAAGTAAGGCTAGTCAGTGACAATACAAATGAACTACACGTGCTTGTTTGTTGAATAGCGGTGGTCAGATTAATAACAACATTATTATACCCATAAATTCGCCGTTTGGCACACTAGAGCCCAATCAACGTATTCAAGTGGAAAATATTGACCTATTGTGAGCAGTTCATCCAGAAAACTATGGATTGTTGAGCAAAATGATGATTATTTTCAAATACTTTCTTTCCCTTATCAACTGTGGAAAATTAATATACTTCAGTGTAGTTCGATTATTAGTAATTGTCACTTGACATTTATTTCAAGTAATAAAGTCATGAGTTTGAAACCCAGCTATGACCAACAGGTTGTTTAGGGGCGCACCATTAGATTTCCAAGGCAGGGGGGAGCAGGAAGTTGGGTTCGGGGTTGAATTTTTTTGTGTGCCCCAATTTCGGGGGCCGATTTTTTTCCCTGTAAATTACTGTTTTTCTTCCTATTCCATGTTCAGGGGGGAATTTTTTTTTCTTCTGCCTGTGGAGGGGGAATCTTTTTTCTAAAAACTTCCTGCTCCCCCCTGCGCCCCTTAGGACGTGGTGAGACATGTAAATCTGAATTACTTGGCTGATCCAAGCACATAGGGTACGTGGTATTAAACACAAAATAAGGGAACAAAAAAAAAAACGTTTTACAGTCAGGCGGACCTTTCAAAAAATTAAAAAAAAACAATGACCCGGTTGGGCAATTTTTTTCCCCCAAAATCAACCCAAAATTCGAAAAAGGGGAGAAAATATGATCATTTTTTACAAAAAAAAATTCTATAAAAATTTAGCCAAAATTTAACAATGTTGACCAAAAAAACGACTGCTTTTACTAGATTTTGTCAAAACTAAAAAAAGTTCTTCCAAAACGTAAGTTTAGGGTCGGCTTGGGCCAGTAAAACAGGGTGTTTTTTTGTCGCATGAAATATGAAATCACCTTTTCATTTTATGGGAGTAACAAGGTCTTGAAAGCGAAGAAGATGTAACACCAGTTGGTGCTGGAAATAATAAAAATGATGTTTTAAGGTGGCCTAGCACAGATGCGGTGTCGGACACGAGTGAGCTGATATCAGCGGTGTTGGACACAGTTTCAAAGTATTTATCCCGGGCTTTTTGGCGTACTGTATCTTGCGCTTTAATAAAACGCGACCTTACACGTGCGTCATTTTTATATTCACGCATAAGACCATGCGCGTTGCTCCTGACGGCGCAGGACCCAAAGTGCACAGTGCTTAAGGGACTTACGTCACTGCTAAAAAAATGTCAATTTTGTGCCTTATTTTGCTTTGTATCTCAAAAAGTCGGTGACCATATTTTTTTATTACGTTTTTTTAAAGAACTATATAAGGACCAATACATATTTGAAAAAGAGAGACAAAAATAGAGAAGTTTTTTAATTATAAGTGTTTTTGTCTTAATTTTTTCTTCAATCCGTCAATGGTAAAAAGTGGTAATACATACCCTTTTTAAAATTGGATTTTTCTCAAAAACTAAGTCGGTGACCCCTTTTTTTTAATTTCAGAAATGTCATCAGCACACATAAAAACACCATATATCAAAAAATATGAAAATTAAATAGAGGAATTCTATCTGTGCAAGGCCACCTTAAAGAGCATGCAACGTTTCAGAGAAGAAAAAAATGAACATTGAAATCACAGAAATATGAATAAAAAGTACTGTAACACAATCTGCTTGTTTGTTCAATATCATAAAGTGCACATCACCCTTGTGATTATATTTTGCCTCAATGCCAATGCCAAAGTTCATTAACTATAATATGTACAATGGTATACTTTGATACATATGAGATGAGTTTAAGTTATTTGTCACAAGGCAAAATCTATTTTCATAAAGCATAGCAATTTTTAATGTTTAAAATGATTATATATAAGTATATGTAGCAAGCTACTATAAGTTGACCATCCTAAAATTGACTCAATATTGAATTTATTAGGCCTAATGATTATTGATTAGTTGACCACATTTGATTTGATTTTTCAAAGGCAAGTAAACATATATATTTTTTCATTCAACCAATCTGAGCCAGTTGCCTAGTATGGAAACATTGAGAATTTGTTGAAACAGTGTCTTTATGGAAATGTTGAGAATTTGCAGTTGTTGAAACAGTACTATTAAACCAACTTAGTATTGATTTTACACCATAAACTCCCCTCCACCATGTAGAGATTAATATGTAGAAGGGAGAATAAAACCTGGGAGACTTAAAGCAACACTAGATATGATTTTGATCAAAAATGGTTTTGAGTAAAATGAGCATAAAATGATAGAATATGACTATCTGAGAGCATTTTCACAGTGTATTTTGTTAAAATCTTTGTTTGCCACCGAAAAATTGATAAAAAGCACATATGTGCTTTCCAATACTTATGCAAATTGAATTAAATTCGGGATCCCAAATTTATTCAACAAATGGCCATAGCAGAAAAAGTAAATATCTTGAAACCAAATCGTTTGGGGGGGGGGGGGGGGGGTTTTGATTTTACCAAAAACATCCCTGATGAGCCGAAAAAAAATCGAAAGTCATGGGTGACAGGGGGGCGCTTCATTTTTAAACCACTTATAGTATTGCTTTAAGTAAGGACTAGGTGGTTTGAGCGAATTTTCAATGGTCAGCTCTCCCTTCAAAAACGCTACTTCTTTACCTTTACCCAGGATCTTCAGAATGGGAGTACTTACCATTGATGAAAGTCATGGCTGTCCAATAAAACAACCCTCCTTCTATTTTTGTGTTAAGACCCCCTCCCAATCTTGATGAAGCAGGTGGGACCTTAATATTGCATAAATTGCAAATTTAATATGAACTTAGGTTTAATATTTATAATATCACACCAAATATAAGATATTGAGATCTTCCCATCCCATCATGTTTTGTAAAGGTTGCTGTGTTAATGATGAAGCGTATCTGAATGCAAAATTAGGATGAGATCTGCTAATTGTCATCATTATCACCATACATTACAACTTGTACAAAATCCCATTTGAAGCAAGGCATGATGGGAAGGTCCTGATATTGTCTTTCATCTCAAAGATTAAAACGAAAGTAATAAACTCAATCCCAATCTAGAAACAATGCAATGGTAAACACAATAATCATTTGACACGGCATAATGATGACAAACAAATAAATATTGTTCTTACAATTGTTGTTTTCTAGTTCTTGTAATCACAGCTGCATTGGTAGACATACATATGTAAGCGATGCTTCTCATCACTGATTTTTATTATAACTCTATCATAGTTTTATTGTGTAATATACATTTTATATGTGAAATTAGTCTTTTTATATTTTTACAAAGTACCTTGTAAATATAATATCATGTGATGATGTTTTCATTAGAATAAAGAAAAATATGAACAAAGTAAGCCAACTTGATGTGCTAAAAATATAAGCAAATTATAGGCCCCTTTGGAAGGGGGTATTTGAAAATATTTTGATAGGTAGGTTTGTGCTACACACGTTTTCCAACATAGGTTCTTTGATTTGGTCAAAAAAGGGTTTAAGGAACTAATTTCTTTTCTCAGAATTGAAGTTTTAATTTTTTCCCATCAAAATATAACTCCTCGATCTGAAAATTTGCCAAAATTAGCATAAAAAGCACTTAAATTGGCCACTCTTTGAAAATGGAGATCTTAGTGGAGTAATTGTGAAATGAGCATAGCATGGAGCAGAAGAAGAAACTTGAAAGGGAGGTTGGGTCCCGGGGGGAGGGGTACTCAACTTTGGTCTGGACGGAGGTGTGCGGCTGGGATCGTTGAACCCATACCCATCTTTAAGGGTGATTTTTGAAAAAAAGTGCACCCATGTTTAGGGATTTTGCTCCAAAAATAGGCTGATTGTCACCTTTTTGGGACCTTTTTAGCATATTGTCTTGAAAATGTGACCCATGTTTAGGGATTTTGGTGCTAAAAATGGAACCCATGTTTAGGGATTTTTTGTGAAAAAGCGACCCATTCCAGCGGCACATCCCCGTATACCTTAATATGTGAGTACTCCCCCCGGGGGTTGGGTATCACAAAATTTAGCACCACAGGGTCAACCTTACAGGGACAGAGTGAGACCAATTTTTTTCAAAATGCAATACTCTTGAAAGCGGATCTTCATTGGCGTAGCCAGGGGGGTTCGGAAGGGGCGCGAGCACCCTGGGGTCTACAACAAAAACATATGGGATAAAGAAAAAAGAAATAAAAACAGTGGGAAACCAGGGAAAAACGGGTGTATTAGTCCTAATTACTGCTAATAATACATTTGGCGACCCGTCCGATATAGGCAGGTGTCCCTAGCGGCCCTTGGACCCTTCCGCCGTTTTGGGCTAGGATTATTGCGCACCCTGGTGTACGCAATCCTGGCTATGCATATGATCTTGGAGGTGGGACATACATGTACCTTCCATAAAAGTACACATAAATTTTACATTATTTCTAAACTCTCTACTTAAGCTCAAAAATATAGACCAGCATTTGTGAATGTTGCCAGTTCATTTCCTCAGAAAAGCTTTTAAAAGAAAATTTGAAAAGGGAACATGTGCTGTATTAAAATAAATACTGGGGATTTATAGTGCGCTATGCCTCCCAGATTTGTAATACCACTCAGCCTCTGCACACTTTACAGGTGTTCGCTGACCACTGTGGCCCAAGTATGCTCCATTCCACACCAAGCATCATTTCAGGTTCTGCCGCAACCTCAAGGGGCGCTGAACCTTGATCAGCCCACATACACACCATCGCTGCCCGGATCAGCTCCCCAAGTTTCGTACGGGTTTCTACGAGACAATTAGCAGTTAGTTCCTTGTCCAAGGGAATTTCAAGCACACCCAACTTTTTGGCACCAGCGGGGTTCGAACTCGGGACCTCTCGCACCGCAAGCGAGCGCCTTACCGATTGAGCTAACTTGACTGCTACTTTTACGTTGCTTAAAACAAGAACATTAACATAATTTTCCACCAACCTTTTAATGTAGACGCCTAATGTATGAACAAAATGTTTTAGCAGATGTGAAGGCAGTCTGAACCCCCCTTGAAAACAAAAAGATTTAAAAAGTAAACAAAAAATAATAAAACTCAATTTTTAAATCCCAATTGAAAATAAAAAAAAATTATAACAGTAGCTTATTTGTGCAAACACAGACATTTAAAACAAAATGGTATGTATTCAATGTTTTGCAAATTTATCTTGCTTTAGGTGGATTGCTTAAAAGTTCTATGAAGTTAAAGGGACTGGCCTAGATCCTGTCCGCTGATTTTCTGACTATATATTTTTTTTCACATGTGTCGATAGTACATGATTATACTAACATATCCTACCAGTAGTTTCCACTGGATTTGTGTAACAGTGCAGAAAAATGAAATTATTTACCAACTGTATTTTTTGTCACCGGCGACAAAAAATGGTAGAAAAGGTATTTCTAGTTTCAAATCTTAAAAAGATATTGTTTCTACACCTGTGATGGGTAAACAAAATTATTTTTAATAAAATTGTTTCTCTTTTGATAATGTATTAACTTATCTCCAAGAGCTTCATTTGATCTTTTATCTGGTAAATCCAGACTGAGGTACAAATTTAGGATTTAGAAAACACTGGATAGTCACACCACCATCATATATAGATATACCGGTATTGCAAATCAATTTACTGTCAATTTGAGCCATTTCTGTGTACATTTTTGTACTTTTTTGGATTTTACTATACTGTACAGCTTTATTTAAAGCATTTCCAAACATTTTTAATTTTAAGTGGAATCTAGGCTAGTCCCTTTAAGAATGACATGGCTATGTTGAGCTAGATCAATTTATACTACATATGAATACACCAGTGTAAGAAAACCCCAACTCCAATAGCTCCCTTCTGTTAATTATACTTAAAAAATATAAATATATACAAATCTCTGAAAAGGCTTTCACATCATTAAAATAGCATATCCATGTCGATATCCTAATCATAGTGTCACATTTGACCTTGTAGTTGACTTTTTTAG
>JXSR01S033334.1:63672-73812 GCA_000969725.1 Ophiothrix spiculata
TGTCATTCTTAACTTCACAGAAATGTTAAGCAATCCACCTAAAGCAGGATAAATTTAAGTGATTTAAAAGCATTTTCAGAGATTTGTATGTAGCCTATTTATATTTTACAGAAGGGAGCTATTGGAGTTGGGGTTTTCTTGTACTGGCGTATGTTCATGTAGTTATTTTCCCACAGAATACTTTACCTTAACCTGCAGAAGAACCAATGCGTCTATTTATAAACCCCAGCTCTTGGTATTTTCACACCGAAGTTTGCAACAATTTCACAGAGAACTTTTCAACATACATGTATCCAATATCGCCCTCTGTTTAGATTTCCTATTGTGTTGGAACAGGTCATGGAAAGTTAACTTTCCCTTTTTTTTTCATTTTTGTGGGGGTATAAGTTTGATGCTAAGGCTGAGCTATCCCCATTTCAATTTTAATTGATAGTTCAAGTAAAATTATAAACCATAACACTACATACTTGTTGATGCTAATTGTTGCAGGTTATTTACATGTTTGTGTAAAAAAATGCTGATGAAAATTTTAGTCCCGGCTTTAATATGTTGTAGGAATTTTTGTATACATTGTGTATTTGATTTCCTACCCACTGACATTACTGCTGAGTTACAGGTAACAGTGACAGTCTCATACCCTGTGGTAAAGTTCAGTCTTATTAGCTACTGGTTTGCCTAACACTACATGTAGCAAGGGTAACATTTCGACCCAAAATTAGGACGTAAAGCATGAAAGACATTCAATCAAACTCAATATTTGGTGAGCAGAAGACTTTGGCTACACGGGCGTAGTCAGATCCAGATCTGCTGTACAGCACTCTGCGTGTACAACATGAGTACATGTTAGCGGTCTATGGAGATAAGGATCTCAGAGATGCGCATGCATCTGGATCTGCGCCCTGTGTAGATTGCCCCGATTTCAGATTGTTTCAAAGTCCTCTTAGATCTAAGATGAGAAGATGTCAGACAGAAGTCAGGGTTAGAACTGGTCTATTGATTTAAAGGGACTGGCCTAGATCCTGTCAGCTGATTTTCTGACTATATATTTTTTTCACATGTATCGATAGTACATGATTATACTAACATATCCTACCAGTAGTTCCCGCTGAATTTGTGTAACAAAGGAAAAAAATAAAATTATTTACCAGCTGTATTTTAAAAAATGGTTGAAAAAGTGTTTCTAGTTTCAAATCTTAAAAAAGATCTTGTTTCTACACCTGTGATTGGTAAACAAAATTATTTTTGATAAAATTGTTTCTCTTTCGATATATATTATTAACTTATCTCCAAGAGCTTCATTTGATCTTTTATCTGGTAAATCCATCTGAGGTACAAATTTAGGATTTAGAAAACACTGGATAGTCACACCACCATCACATATTGATATATTGCAAATCAATTAGCTGTCAATTTGAGCCATTTCTGTGTACATTTTTGTACTTTTTTTGGATTTTACTACACTCGTTAGCTTATTTAAAGCATTTCCATAAGTTTTTAATTCCAAGTAGAATCTAGGCTAATCCCTTTAATATTATCCACTCTTCCCCATCTGACTGTATAGCTCAGTTTGAAGAGGCAGGGAGCTATCTGCCTTCAAAATCATTTTAAATTATTTTTGAAAGAAATAACATAATTGTAATTTTGTATGTCTTGTTCCTTTCTTCTTTTTGTACCACAGATTCCTTATCAACCAGTTTAGAATGTTCAACTGTACCAGGTGATGATGGGGGCGCTGTGCAACATGACCCCACAGATGAAGCATCAAAACATGACGCAGCTAAGTCTACACCCCCACAACAACGGACACAACCAGGTACAAATGACCCATCCACAAAATTATGGGCAAATTAAAAAATGTATTGGACAGTGTAAACAGAAAACCAGAGGGCAGGGCCCCATTATTTGTCAATGCAACTCTATTACCTTGGATTTTTGTTTTCATTGCCTAATAAAGTTTTATTTTGCCTATCATCTGTATAGACTTGGTTCAAGTCCTTGTGGTGCTTTTTTCTGAGTTAGAAAGCCAATATAGTTCTATGTGAATTTCAGCTTTTTATTGTAAATTTCAACAAATTTAAATCACTATTAAAGCCTGCAAAATAAATAGTTAAAACAAAGAGGCCAACAAGTTACAAAAGCAAGATATATAAGAAAACTTCAATTTAATAGCTGCAAATTCTAAAATCATTAAAAGTACAGTGTAGGTCTAACAAGTTCACCCCCATAATATTACAAGATGATAGAAAATACCAGCTCCCATCAACAAGTAGCTACAAGCTACCCCACCTCACCCAAAAGAAAAGTTATATAGAAAACCCTAATACCTGATAAATAATTGAATTCAAATGTTCACTTGAAGTGCCCAGTTAATTTTCTCTTAATAACTATACATCCTAAATCCTACAAGTTTGACCTGAATAAGGTCATATCATTAATGTTCTACTCTGGATTCTCATTTCTGTGCCTTTTATGGGAACAAGATAGACCAATGTATTATAGAAACTTTGTAAACAAATGAAACCAATAGAGTGCCATGGTAGCTCATGGTGATACTAGAAATACAGTACATAGACTTTCGCCCCTTCAAGCCTGGATCCAGGCTAATGGGATGGCAGCTATTTTGCATTGTTGTATATTGAGGGTGATTTATTGTACCCCAGCATTTTATAGCTGGTGTGCCACACTTTGAAGCTCTTCAAACAAATTGCGAGAAAATTGTGTTTACCTTGCTCAGAGCAAGTTACAGTAGACACTACTAAAATTTGGACACGTTTTGAGCCTGAAATAAAATGTGCAAGCTGTCATTGCGTCAAATGAAAACAAACCTGACCTGCCTAGCTGTCAGATCTATTTCTAAACAAATCCAGAGGTACATAACTCTGCTTCATGAGCTACAATAAAATGGCAGCTAGTCATTAGTCCCTTGTTCAATTCCTTGGACTCATCCCATCAAAACAAGCCATTTGTCAGGGCAACAAGTATCTTATTTCATCACTATGCTCTGGAGAGGAGCATGGCCGAGCATTTAAAGCAGGGGACTCATAATATGAGTAATCTGGTTCGAGACCTGGTCGGATCTTGTCTCCTTGTTTCCTTGGGCAAGAAACTTTACTCTAATAGCTCCATGGTTCCGACGTCACATTAAACCGTTAGTCCCCTATATGAATGCTCCTTCTTGGGGCACTGCATACAGTGTATACCTGGTGAGTCATTGGGGCAATCTACACGGGAGTGCAGATCCAGATGAATGCGCATCTCTGTAAGCCGCTTTGCAGTAGACTGTGGCTACATGGGCGTCAGATCCGGATCTGCTGTACAGCACTCTGCATACATGCGTATGTGTAAGCAGTCTACAGAGATTTCGTGCCCATATAGGACCCCGGTCTATGACGTATGCGGACTTAGACGATTTTGGTGATTTGCTCTTGTAGCTTTTTGTAACCTTTGGGAGCTTTAGTGTTAAAAGGACGATATATTACAAGATCTGGAAAAATATGCACTATATTGAGATTTTAAGAGTATATCATGTTGAAATGAGGCTTATGTAGCTCATGACAACTGGTTGGTTTCATAGTGAAGCCAACCAAGACATCGGAACTTAAAATCATCTGCAACTTGATAAGTAAATGATAATAATAAAATTGTGCTTATATGGCGCAGAAATGCCTTTGAAAAAGGTCTCTATATAGGGACTTCACAAAACTACATTACACATATACACGAGCCGCAAAAATAAAAACAAAGAATATTTTAAAAACATAATCAAATTTTCACAAAGAGCGAATTGCAAGATAAAGAGTGACCAGCACACATTCAATATGATAAAACACGCGAGCAAATTATCCTGTCTTTGACGGTCACCATTTCTCGTGACAATTGGACGGTTAAATCGCAATTGAAAAGCAATTTGATTCTTCACTAAAGACGCTGGTGCCACAATGTCGGCAACAAACTCGATTTGTCAAATCTTCATCAGTACTTCTCACTCTCTTATGACTTTGACATCGCTATCAAATCAACCGTGAATATTGATCGTCTTGAGGATACGCAGCTAATGACTAGAGGGAAATGGTTAGATGTCACTAACTTAGCATTCATTAAATAAATAATACTGTACAAGTGTCATAACAATAAATATCCATTGTCTTTGATAAGCTTTCTGGATAGATAAAAGAAATGACCATGTAGGAACAAATCTTGCGTGTTTTTATGAAGCGTTGTTGCTATGGTTTCTTGAATTTTGACCTGGAATAACCTTGACGGAGCAAAATAAATTGAGATGCGATTTATTAATAGTGATTCCGATGCCAGGTCAAGGTCAACTTTGTTGACAATTATTCTTCTTCATACTTTTTTCTCTAAGAAAATGGATCCAAGGAACTATGACAAATGAAATTTTCTTTTGAAATTCAAAACAATAGTTTTACAATAGTCGAGTTCCAAGAAAAAATTGAGGTAATTTATTATGATCTACTTTTTTTGGAATGGATATTATGAGAAGCTTTTAATAAATGTGAACTTTCTAAGGCAATTCTAATAATAAGAAGCTCATATAATTTATTATGTCCATTTGATATAACCAACCAGCTGTTAATAATGAACCATTTACAAGTGTTTTGCAGCTTTTACTTATAGTATTTTGATATTTGAAATTGAGATTCGTTTTGATTAAAAATAACTTAATAGATGCTTGGAGTAAGTATCAAACATCAAAACAGAAAATATCGAATACAAAGAAATGCTGGACAAGTGAATATATTTAGTGATGATTTCTTTGTAAATTGCAAGGAAATTTATAGGGGAATAGGAATACGCCGCCATCTTATGTCGCTCATGGAGCAGAGTTATTGTACTTCCCGATATATTTGGAATTTGGCCCGATATCCAGGCAGATCGCGTAAATCTTCACTTGATGCATATACAGCATGTGCAATTTGTTTCACGCGCAAAGAGTGTCTGCGTTTCAAGTAGCGTGCATTGCGACTTGCTCTAATTAAAGTAGGCCAATTTTCCTGATAGTTTGTGGCAAAGTCTCTCTAAGTGTGGAACGTGGAGCCATAAAAAGCCAGAGGTACAATAACTCACCCTCCATGAGCGACAATCCAAGATGGCTGCAGTCCCAGAGGATTTTCACGGCGATGAAATAAAAATGGCGGCGAGTTCCGGTTCCCCTTTTTAAATTCCTTGGTAAAGTGGCACCAACAACTGTTGAGTTTACCAAGTACCATATTTTGAGTCGTACCATTTTGATTGGGATGTAGTAAAGATTACCTACCCAATCAAAATATTTGCTTTTTGACCCCGGGTATTTGACATCCCCTCCACCCCACCCCTAGTCCTAAATTTCATTGTTGCTGCTATCCCTCAGATGGGAAATAGGCCTATGAAAAAATCATTGCAGATTTCATAGGATTCGCAAGTTTCAAAATATTATGAAACTTTACCCGACAAATATGCATTCCACAGTATTTTTCAAATGATATCTAAAACATAACAAATCAAAGTGCAACTATGTTATCAATAATCTGACACTGAGTGTGAATCTAGCTGTAAATGCCAAATGGATATGTTCAATAATGTGCATGCTATTGGAATACCTATAAATGCACACAACGTACTTTGCCCATGCAGAAGAAAATTGAACGCCAATGACCTTTCACAATATATCCCAATTGTACACAACAAGTTGCCTTTGCATATAATTACAAAACAGTCTATTATAATGATAACAACAGATGGGCGGAATGCATGGAATATGCTACACTATATCGCACTTTATATATATGACTAAATGTATCAAAATTGTGGCATTAGGTTTGTTACTTAAAAACCGCCCTTCAAATGAGCATAGTAATGCATGTCTATGCATTGTATTGAGTCACTGCGAGGCACACCTTCCACCTGTGAGTGCGTCATGAAGAATTCTAGAAATGTCATCATTAAAATATCTTTAAATATGAATCAAAATTTTGGGGCGAAACAATGCAAATTTGATATTGAGTTTAATTAGGTTTTGATTTAATACATGCGTGGCCATATCTACATTGAATGGCGGTCAGAGAAATGGAGAATTTAACCTTGTCATGTAAGTCTTTAATTTAGTGTAGTATCATATTAAGGCCTAAATAAATTGTTTGATTGGCGTAAACGGACCAACCCTATTTTTACCACCGACCCTAAATATTTTTATTTTTTTGGTTCTTCACTTTTTTGTAACACATCTTTTATTTGTCATTTTGAATGTCCTGCAAGTCTTATCTTGGGGCCCCCATGAATCAATTCCCATCAAATTTGACAAATAAAAGATGTATTACAGAAAAAGTGAAAATGTTTTTGTATAGGCCCTATGTGTCGTATATTTTGTGTTCTTATTATGTGAAACATAGACTTGGAAAAAAAACCAAAATCCGACCTACCTACCCTTTTTTTTTCTATGTTACGCCAATCAAACAATTTTTTTTAGGCCTAAGGGAGCACTTTATAACTCTAGAGTTGACCATCCAAACTGCACTTTCTGTTGCTATGTTTTCAACAATGACAAACCCCTGAACTGACTGTTCAGGACCTGGTTGAGTTTGAAGTGGCCCTAACTGTACCGTATGCAATTTATTCAGGTTCAGAGAATGGTCTTTCATTCAAATGCTGAGTGCTCATCGTTCTCTCATAGGTCTTAATACCCTGGTCACATAACCTTGCGGCGAGGTTACAATGTGTTTACGGCGTCATACCAGCAGGCACTGATCGGATACATTGCAACCGGTGTCCTGACCGTGTCTGTGAGCCGTAGAGACACCGGAAGCATGCCGCAAGAATTTAAGAGTTAAAATCTTGCGGCTTGTATTAGGAGTGGGCTATAAATGGGTGATTTTTCAGTTTGCCTTGTCAACAGTTTTTTTGGATTGCACTTAACCTATCTCAACTTGAAATGACAAAATTTTTGATTATAGGTCAAAGAAAAAAGTGTGCTGCGCCCTCTAGTGTCAGTGTGTCGCCAAAGTAAATATCTGTGTATTAGAGAAGAAAATGCTTAAAATCTAAAAATCTTTTACATTTTGAAGCAATTTCAATGTTTAAATATGTGTAAATAAGTTATGAAATCCATGTTAAGAGTTTTCATGACTATTAGACATTTCGTTGTCGTAAAAATTGACGTTTTCCTTCAAAATTGTGTGTGAGGGCGCTTTTAATGATTATGCGCAAAAGAAATTGCTTTTGCTAATTTTAAGGTAGCAGCTGCCAAGGCGGTATCAAGTTTGATCTGCTTACAAAATTTGAGCCGTCTATCTACTTTAGTTTGTTAGTTAGATTCGTTTAAATATGTCAATAATAACCCTATGTAAAAGCATAGGGGTCAACGAACTTTTCCCTATACAAATGTATAGGAACATTAAAATAACGTTAAAATGGGTACTACGATCAAACTAATTATAGTACAAGGCTCAAATTTCTTGGGTAAATTAAACATCAGAGTATCTTAACATCTGCATACTTTAATTTACACAAAGTTGTACAAATTGCGCATAATTGCAAAAAGCGCCCTCGTTTGGAATTTTGACCAAAACATCAATTTTCAGGAATATGAAATTACTAGGGTTTACAAAAACTTCATATTTGTGTTCCTTTGACTCCACTTGATAACCATTGACCCATTCACAAATCAAAAAGATCAAGAATTGTGAATTAAAAACAATTTTTGTAAAATAAACAAGAATTTCTCTAAAATGACATACGGTCACAAGAGGGCGCGGCACACTTTTTTCTTCGACCCGATTATTTTTTTTTTGCCATTTCATGTTGAGATAGATCAGTTGCAATGCATAAAAACTGTTGACAGATAGAAATTCTGAAAAAAGCAATTTTGACTTACGTATAGCCCACACCTACTTGTATACGATTTCTTCAGTTATGGTCACATAACCACCGGCGTCGGACCGGCATACTGGCTTCTTGCGGCTTATGTGACCAGGGTTTAAAGAAGTTATTTGTTGTTTGGTATCCTTGGAGTTCAAGTTGATGCAGGACCTGAAATGATGCTTAGAGTAATGCCCAATTTATAGTGATTTTTAAGCTAGTATCTAGCTAGACGCTGACGAAGATTTTAAGTTGAAAATATTTGAACTTGCTAGCGTCTGATTAGCATCTTCGTAGCGTCTAAAATCGAACCAGATGCTAGCTGCATCTTGTAAGTATATCATGGGCATAAAATGGTGTTTACTTGGGCTACAAATTGGTCAACGAACAACTGTACAGGGTGCTGAGACCAAGTAACGTCAAATCAGGGAGACATACTAGTCTAGCGTTGCCGAGCGGTTAGAGCACGGGTCTCGTAATACAGAGGTTGTGGGTTCGAGACCTGGACCAGGCGGTTTACGTCTCCTTGTTTCCTTGGGCAAGAAACTTTACTCTAATTGCTCTGTGGTTCATATAGTCACGTTAAGCCGTTGGTCCCCTGTGCGAATGCTCCTTCTTGGGGCGCTGCATACAGTGTATACCTGGTGAGTCTATAAACCCCCTTTTAAAATACAATCAAGATATTTAAATCATAATGGAAAGGAATTGGTTTTGCCATAAACTTGATTTAGCTAGTATTCAGAGTTGTAACTGAAAATTTGTCTTGGACACACACATGATTCTGAAGCCTTACTGTAGACCAAAACCCAGGATAAAATTCCTACTACTAATGTAACCTAATGATATTAATCCGTCATATATATTCATTTGTCAACTAATCAACAGAAATTAGAAAGACGACTTTGTGCGAGTTATCACCACACCTTTGGATGAATCACAAACATGAACATCCATGTTTCTGAACCATTAGACCCATATTTGTCAGTTTGAATTAAAGTTGCTACTATTCATTCGCAGCTATCAGCAGAAAAACAGATCGGCAGTTAAAATTTGTGAAGTTGGTTAGATTACAACCCATACAAAAAATCCCATTGCAACTCGGGGCAGGGATGGGTAGTCACATATGGAAGTGATGTACGAGTGTCACCAAGCACCTGGGCAGTAGGGGTCTTACAGTGACAAATTGGGTAAAAAAAGGGGGTCTTTCAGTAACAAGACTCAAAGTGTAAAAAATGGGGGGGGGGGGGGGGGTTGGGGTTCTTTAGGCAAAATTCACTGTAAAGTAGTCTTTCCGGGTCAAAATGGCAAAATCATTAGCTAAATTGTGACAATTTTTGTGAAATTTTTGCTGATTTTTGCGAAATTTTCTACAATTTTTGCGAAAATTTTCAATGAATTTTGCAAAAGTTTTGAAAATTACATCAAATTAAGAAAATGGTGGGTCTTTGAGTGACAAAAGTTGTTTATTGACAAGGAAGTTTAAAAAATATGGGGTCATTGAGTGACAGTTGGTAAAAATAGGGGGTCTTTCGGTAAGAGCGAGCCAAAAAATGCTGGTTTTTTTTTGTGGCACATGGCGCGCAGTGTTGTCACTACACCGGGCGGTGGCGGACAGGACCACCTGGCACTCTTAATTTTCACCCGGCTCTCAGGTTGATTTTGAGTTAAAATACCCAGCACTCAAAGCTCAAAAGTTACAAAATCATTGAAGAATCAATAAAAAATTACAACAATTATTATAAAAATTTATATTTCCTTACTATTTCACACAAATTTGACCCGGCACTAAAAGTTGCCTGGTGACAACCCTGATTGGCTTGTACCTCAAAGTTGAGAACCCCCCCCCCCCCTTCCCGGGTCATTTCAAAAGTACAGTTAGATATGTTATGTAGTTGTTCATGACCTAAAAGTGTAAGATCACAAGGTAACATTGATTAGTGTGAAAAGCAATCAAGATCACATAATAAGAAGAACAAGAGTTGTCAGATTTAACACCTTGAGCTTGAGACATTCTTTCTCATCTTCTTATGAGCAGTACTTTTTCACATAAGTTGTGCAATTCATGAAAAAGGTCAAATCCTATGGTTTAAATAAATCACAAAACACAAAAAAATTGAAGTGATTTTACCATGGGGAAAATAATTGTGCAGCATGTTACCTACAAATGAAGACTTTATGCACAGTAACTATGTGACCTGCCATATCGAAAGGTACCTTAACCCTAACACTTTTGACCACTTCTTCGTTTAAAAACTCCTGCCATATCGAAAGGTACCTTAACCCTAACAC
>JXSR01S033334.1:81582-92995 GCA_000969725.1 Ophiothrix spiculata
GATTTTCTCAAAAAATGTGATTTTTGGTCAAAAATCAACGTCATCATCATGTTCCTTGTGAAAATTCCTTTCTGGAAATGTATACTTTTATTAAATTTAAGAACTTTGTTAAAAAGTTATGGTACAAAATAAGCTTGCAAAAACGTAATATTGAGTAAGGTGCTTACACCCCTTAACTATAACTACTCTTTTATTGTTGAAATCATCATAAATTTCCTACAAATCATATTTGCAGGGTGCATATGATGAGAGCATGTGTGATAACAAATATGCACTGTGCGTGTCTTTGATTGGTTGTTAGATGTGGTGATTGCGTGAAAAGGAAAGTCTTTCGCGAGTTCATACGCTTATTTTCTCCAAGCATTTATTGCGTTCAAAATTTCATGATCTGTAGGAAATTGAATGATAGTGTTTATAGTGTGAATTCCGCATAATATACTTTATTTCAAAATTGTGACTCGGCACCACAAAGCACTGAGGTAAAATGGAGGCAGTTTTCTTTTACCAATTTTACTGAAGCTTTAACATCAGATTTTTGTGTGATATAATATGTTGTCCCATTTATCTTCCATACATGGGTAATACTTGTTGTCTTCAACATCTCAGCATTATCTCCTTGTATAGGGGCATAGGGGAAGTTTCGGGAATTAGTGTTCCCGGGACTCGAGTTGGTTTTTCTGTTGGGATGCGGGATTCCCGAAAATAGTCCCGAAATATGAGTGTGCCCTTCGCGTATGCAAAATTTGTTTTTCATAGTAGTGTGCCATGTGTATTAGACTGCCGAATTTGGCAACTTGTAATGCTGCCATTTTTTTGACAATAGACCACTTTCGTATGTCCCATAATGCATCTTGAAAGTACCACAAATACGGGACCTTGTGACGTAAATTGCGCAGTCGAGTTGTGCGCAATGCGCAGAACTTCTAATATGGTAGACTGATCAGCCTACGTCACAAGGTCCCGTATTTGTGGTACTTTAAAGATGCATTATAGGACATACGAAAGTGGTCTATTTGATACAGATTTTCAGACTTACCAAAATACTAGTCCGTAAAAAATGTTTTTTTAAATAACGATGTCTTTTCATTTTATTGAATTATTTGAAATGTGTGTGTTGCACTCGGACTTAGCTCGATGTAGCACTGTATCCTATCTGTCCACTAGCACTAGCTATGTAACTACTAATAATAATAATTCGTTGTGATGCTTGTTTGCTATCTAATGCACCTTGTTCTTTTGTTTTCATTTCTCTTTTTACAGGAAAGAAAAGACGCTATAGCCAGACGCTCAAGAGAGCGCACAGAAAATGCTAACGTAAAAAGACGTTCTTGGAGTGCTTTTGGTTCCCGAGACGCTCCATCGCCTGTATTGAGTGGATCCACCCCTAGAGGGCGTAGTGCAGAACGCATGGCAGAGAGGACAGATAAGCCGGCTAGACCGGCATCAGCTTCCAGCAGTCTGGGTGTTAATAAACGATTATCAAGTTCGATGTCAACAGTGTATAGACCTGTGCATCTAGTGCGACTGGGACCTAATGCAGACGACTGGTTCGAAGTCCACCTCCCACCCGCGAAAGAAGAGCTGGACCGCAGATCATCCTCACCAGGCAAATTTAGTCAACGTCAGCCCCGCCACCACCAATCCTCCCCTAACCTTGCATGTAAGACAAGTCAACTGTGGGCTCAATCTCAACCTCACATGGCACAGTTCAGCGCTGGCTGTACATGTACAACACGTGTTTCTATAAAAAATTCATCGTTGCAAATTTTGGGATGATATTTAGTGTTCCAAGATTGCAAAGGTCAATTTATATAGTTGCACATGGATAATGTAGGTCAATGAAAGGTGCCTTTGGGGATTGGCATATAAATGGGCTCATAGTTACTCCCTTAGTTTTATCACAACCACTAAGAGCTCAAATACTCTCATCTACCAGGGGCACAGTTTGGTCTTGATATTCAAATCACACATTTGGGTGTTTTTTGAGTAATTATTCCTATCCCATAATTCAATGCGGGTCTGAGTGATATCTGTGGGCTTCCACTGCCTGATATCATCACATTTCTTGCACTTTTTGCACACAAATTGAAGTCTTAGATATCATTCTACACTTGCATGATGGGATATTTTGAATTACAATTCACATTTTAATGTAAAGGTTAAACTGACCGCACTAAAATATGTTGCTGATCACTTTTTAGCAATTTTAAGAAAAAGGGTACCAAGACCACTGATTGATTTTGTTTTGAAACTGTCCCTGGTCGAAGCATGTCAGAGCTCTTAGCTTACTAATTGAAATAAAAAATGTCATTTAGGTTTTTGGCTATAGTTCTTTATAAACACTTTAATCCAAATTTTAGAATAATGTTTATATTTCTGTTGTACAAAAAATGCCAAGGGGCTCATCTTTTTTATTTTCCCACCTTCTTATTAGTTTAGTTTCTTTTCAGTTATGACCATTTTTATTTTGTTCACCTCAATTTGAGTTCATTTCACGTTTTATTTTTCGTGAGATACAATCATTGTTTGTCCAGTTATAATTTTGGGTTGATTTTTACGCCGACTTGTTTTCTTCATTGGTGTAAAACGTGGCATATGGTTTAGCCTATAGGTTGCATGTTAAAAGGTTTAGGGACTTTTATCATCTACAAATTTGTGTTTTAAAATTTGTTTTGTGGGTGCATGTTGCCTATGTAGTTGAGTATCAGGAACTTAAAAAGGTGCAATTTTGTGGTTTGTTTTCTAAAGGCATGAGTTGTGACATTTGTGGGAAGGGTTTTAAGTTGCTATGGAGACGGAAGTGCAGTGACTGCTGCTTAGTTTTCAGTTCGTATTATTTTATAGCATCATCCATAGAGGGCAAAGATCAATCATACATATCATTGATATAGTGCTCATTTGTCTTTTGGTTGTTTGAGTGTGTGTCATAGTCTCATGCACAGAGTGAGTAGTTCATTTTTGATATGTGTGAATGCCTCTTTGTATCTTGGCTTATGGTTATGCAGCATGAAGGATTGTGATGAATTTATTTTAGTTAATTGTTTTATTTTTGTCGTAGGCAAGCTTGTCATTTTGCTAACAGTAGGTTTATTCTGACTAAATATTGCACATTTTCGTATTAACTAGAATTACAGTACATCCTATGTTTAATGTGTGAGTTACGAGGCCATATAATACACCTGTATATAAATAATTTCTGAGAGATATAAGTACGGCACAATAATACACTCTATGATTATCAGGTAACAATTGATGGGCATCAAGGTCTGATGTAATGAATTTTATTTTTGAATTTTTCATTGGGAGACTATAATCTTAAAAAATGTCTTTAAAATCTCAGACCTAAGGATTGACTTGATATAGGCCCTATATCTATTACCAAATTCCATACTCCCATTACAAACAATAACAGCAGAGTGATGTCAATGTGTTTTTGTGGACATCAAATTTATTCATTCAGGCATTTATGGGTATGTGAAGTTGACTGTGCACTCGACACAAACGCGCCCTAAAATGCAAGGAGCATGTGCACATCAAGTATTGAGCACAAAACTGAAGCACACATGCTCTCTGCATTTGCATTGTGCATATGAAAAGTAAGGTATGATGGGAAGGTCCTAATGTCTGCTTTTGTGCGTATGCAATGAGTATATATTCACGGTAGTAGATGTGTTTATATAATTTGAGACTTAAAACTGCTGGAAGCGTCACAATGATCTAAATTGATTCATTTTCCTTCTTCTTTGGCGAGGAAATATTTGAAAGATGGAATCATTTTGCGTACTTTAATTTACACGCTTGTCATTTTTCTAACGTGCTGTGGTATATACATACCACTTCTCACGCTACATTTTTGCAATGAGCGAATTGATCGCGAAAAGCGTGAAAATTAATGTAGCGCGAAATATACCACTTATATAGTACCATACACCTTGCATTCTTTTTGCAACGTAATATTTTGCAAATTTGCAAAAAAATTATCAAAATTACCCAGAGCTAGGATTTTATCCATAGAGTTGTATTGGGAGACGGTATGTATTCTCACAGCGATAATCCCAACAAAGGTCCCGAAATTTAAACTAATATGCGGATGTCGACTATCAGCTCATTTTTTGCGTGAGACTGGAGCAATGTTAGTCACTTAAATTTAAATGAATTGGTTTGCAGCGTTGCAGCATACCCCATGTTACAATTTCTGCTGTTTTCACCTACACTAAATACACATGCATTTTGCACTTTTTATAGATCATTATCTGGCTGTAGAATCTGCCGGATTTTATCACCAGATATTTCCAAAATTTCGGTTTATAGGCTTAACCGTAACGTAATGCTATTAGGAAACCAGACAAAAAAATAACTTCACGTCAAAATCAGATTTGAAAACCTGAAATTTTGAGCTCTCTGCTATAAGATGCTTTGATGATATACATCTAAATAAGAGCTAGACAACATTTATAGCCTTAAAGTTTCAACGTTTGATAATTTCATAGGCACCAATATCAGTAGGGACATGAATATATAGAAACAAAAATTATCTTTGCAGGGATAGCAACTCCATATAGGAAACTGGTAATTAGATTGAAAGCATTGTTAGAAATAAGCGTTCTGTAGGGAACGGAATTGTTATGTCTTTGAGAAACTGCTTGACAGTTAAAGGAGCATGGTCCGATTGCTTCAACTTTTTTTCAAACTTTTTGAGATTTTGGTACCAAAATATTTTTCATATTTTTTCATATTCCATGTGAAATTTCATGGCTTGGTTATGTTCCGTTTTGGAGATACATTTGAAAATGTGTCTAATTATGATAATTAATTCTACACAGGTACGAATTGGTGGTGCTGAAATACAAAATTGCCCATAAAATCAAAATAGTTTGACCGATTCAGCTGAAATTTGAAACTTAGCCCTCTTTAGTGGTCCACTTCCATATGACATTGAAAACTAAATTTTAAAAATTGGAACAACTCCTTTAAATGGAGTTATTTACTGACAGTATAGGCTAGATGGTTTAGGTTTTATGTTGTTTTTATTCCATATTCTTCACTGACGGATATTCAACCGGACGTGATTTTTTGTATGGTTTGTTGTGGATGCTGTGATATTGCGGGTGATTATGAGATGGTGTAATAACTGATATCAAGGTTTGGTTGGATCAATAGTCGCCGATTTCACTAAAATTTAAAAACCGTCGTTAGCACTTTGTAACTACGAAGGAATTGGATTTCACCGAGTCGTAAGAACTCTTCATAAGCGTATGATACATTGTTTGTTAGGTAAAGGAATTTTATGCAGGGAACATTCTGACACTTGTAACGTTATGAAGAATCAAGAGGTGCTTGTTAGTTAACAATGGGTTCCAGTCTAACGATATATTTACGATGCATTTTAACGTTAGTTGAATCATCCCCAGGTTAATTACTTGCTATTAAGATGCACAATTTCATCCGAGCAATAGTGGTATAGTATACAAATAATGAATGTTATGAGTGCAATGGGAAGAATGTTCTCATGAGATGAAAGATGAAATGTTCCATTTTACGAGGCGAAGCCGAGTTAAATGGAACATTTCATCTTTCATCGAGTGAGAATATTCTTTCCATTGCACGAATTGAAACATTCATTATTTGTTTTATATAACTCATACAAAGATTATTGCCATTTTATGCATTTGTAAGGCCAAACGAAGGTAAACATCAGCAAAATTCAAAACAGAGTGCTTTTTTTATTTTCCATTGCACTCGACCCGAAAATAAAAAAAGCACTCTTGTCGAAGAGTTGAAAATGGAAAAAATGATGAACATCCTTCAACCAATCAAATGACTAGAATCTTTGTATGAGTTATATAATTGCACTTAATGTCATCTCCAATGATCTGATAACTTTTCAAAGAAATATTACAATGATCGCTTGCGAGTCAAACTTTCTACAGATTTTGTTTAGAGTTTAAAACACAAGAAAATAAGGTCTTACGTGCATATCACCCAAGAATAAATGGGCCGTGGCGATATAGTTATACTGACAGAGATATCATTGCTATCTGTAAGCCATTACCGTCAGTCTTGGAATATTAATCTTTGATAGAAAACATTGGCACAAGGAAGACATTTACAGCCCAATAAAAAAGGCAGACAAATGTTGCTCACTGTGACATGATGAGTTCTTGTCTCTACTTGGTTAGGGTTCATTTCCACCATGTCTGTACAGCAAGAGTTATGTTCATTAATTACAATGTGACATGTGGTACTCGAAACGCCAATATTTTCGCGCTCAGTATTTTCACGCACAGGGCAATTTTGAATCATTTCGCGCGTTTTAATTTTTGCGCACATGATATTTTTTTACGTGCGGCTGTATGCACAAATCATTTTTTGCGGTACATTAATTTTCTTGCAAAGTGAGCTGAGCGTGAAAATAAGTGTTGCGGGAAAAATACCACTTATACAGTTAAATGAGTATGTTTGTCATTAGTCTCATGATGTTATCAAGGTAGGGATACAGTCACAACTTGTTAGTCTTTGTCAAAGACTTGATTTTTGTCGGTACTCATTATCGGAGCGAGCTCACACATCAAGCTCCGAGGCAGGAGGTGATGAGCAAGTGAAGCGAGTCTGTTGCAATAGGCTAGCGAGTATTGAATGTGGGTGGTGTGAATTGCAAGTTAACAGTGACAGTTTGATGTGTTTCCAATTCTTTTACACTTGTCTGTGGCATAGGCATAGATTTACAGGGGAGATACAAGACTCTCCGCCATTACTATTCCGGCATGGTGACAAAAGTGGGGGTATTTGAGTTTTTGCCGGTGATGCATCGCATCGTGCGGGAATGTTGAAAACACGCACACACTCTTTGCGTGTAGCTTGGCGTATCATTGCGCAAAGTATTATTTGTGCAGTTTGTCTCGATATGCGCATCCGGAGTTGATTTTGGCGGGGAACCTAGTGGAACCGAATACCACCTTTTTAAGCTCTGTGGCTGACGTTGTCATTACATTGGCGAACACCTGTAAAGTGTGCATAGGCCGCATGGAATTACAAATCTGAGAGGCATAGCGCACTATAAATCCACAGTATTTATTTATTTTTATATTTGGTAGATACAATATAAATCACCATACCATACTTGCGAAAGAAAATTGCTACCGTGTGTGTTTCAGCAAAGTTTTTTAGCTTATATTAGTTTTGAAAACATCAATTGTAGTACCTTTAAAAATATTCCAGAGTTCAGGCATAGAAGGGATGTGGTTGTTTTGTGAATTGCATTTGGCAAGAGGAAGTGTTTTTATCCTACAAATGGAAGATATTGGAAACATTTGTTTCCAGACAAACTTATAATGATATTTTAACAGTACTACACACAGTTGTGGATGATTTGGCAATGTACGTGTTCCAGCATTTTTGTAATTGCAATATGTTTTGCCCTAGAATTATTTGGATTACAATGTTTTCTAGTTGACTTTGGTCCCACAGTTTTGTTGTGTTTTATCCACGTTTGATTTATCTTACCATTATCAATACAGAGTGTGATTTAGGAACAAATTTTGTATGGAAGGTATGATATCCTAAACAAAGATTGAATCTAAAACTCAAAACTTTCCATCGATCTGCAATGTTGTTCCTAAAACTGAACATTTTGGAATAAAAATGATCATGTTAGGTGCAAATGTATCCAGTCTAAGATTTGGTCAAAAATTCTTATTTGTCAATTTTTAGGCTGGATTATGTAGTCCAATATCTAGTATCTAGTTCAAATTTTGCTTAGGTTTGGAATTTTAATTTCATTAACGACTAAGTGAATTAGTATTTATAATAAGCACCCCATGTGACAAGTTTGGGGCTGAAGAAAGTCAAGCGAGTTGCTGACAGAAAGATTCCCATAGGTAAGCTGTTTTGTGAAGTTTAGAAATATTCAAACATATTTGAACATGTTGAAATTGTTTTCAAGTTACTAGCCAACCAAATATACTTTATTTTTTGATGGAAACAATTTAATAATATTAAGTCGATTATACTCAGTTGGAGTTAAATGTTTCAAGTATATCATGATGTGTAGGAAATTGTTTGTTTTGAAAAGAGGTATGTCTTGGAATATATGTTTATTTTTATTTTTTTGCTCCAATAGTATTTTCTTGTTTTAGAATAAACCATAGTTTTTCAAATTAATTTAAAGTATTTGTTTATAGTTTTGCAAATATCTAGACTTTGGTAACTTTCAATTTTATTGACCATTATTTGTTGTTGTTCATTTTGTTTTGTCATGTATCGTTACTTTTGTTTCTTTGATTTAACACTGCGTTTTTAGTTGATTCTCTTACAAGCCTTCCAGTATTAAAATTCACTATACAAAAGCAACTGTGACCTTTCAGTAATAGGATGGGATATCCCTAAAAAAACTGATAGAAATCCCTCAACGATTCCCTAAAAAGATCTGATAAAAATCCCTCAACGATATCCTTGCAAGGTGTGGGGAGGTTGCCTGCATGTCTGCAGCACAATCTCGTATATAATCCTCATGTTACTCCATACATGTGCTAAACATTGCATTGTGCTAGTATAAATGCTTGCGATATCTGCTTTGAAATTTCACACATCCTGTCTTGGCTTAATACCATTCTAGCAGGCAAAGTCCACTGATGCACCACACAGTTTATAATTGAGATTCACTTTGCCTTCTGGAAGTTGTGTTGCTTAACTCTCTGATATGCACCTTTGTTATATTTGCAATTTTGCTGATCACCAAATTTCTTGTGCACATGCTTCTAAATTTATCGATGTGTATAGTGGTAGAGTAGGTATACAACAACATCAGTTTGTAATTTTATTAGCTACCCATTACCATGTTGATTTAGTAACAAAATATTGTTGTATTCATCCTTAATATTTACTCAATTTTAACTTCTACATAACCTTGGACAAACCCTACCTCACCTCTGCTTATATTGTTCAGGTGTAACCAAGTTTTCACATTTTTTTGAAGGTTGCATTTCAAACCAAATTAGTATAACTTTATCAAAAAAATTACTCTCAAGTCATGTCATATACAATGTGCCCCCAGTGGTAGCTAGACTCACAAGTCCATAGAACGTGAAATATTTCCAGTAAAGCATGTCACATCTTCATTTAGACCAATTTCATAAATGATTGTGCCTATTCTTTATTTCTCATGCATTTTCAAATGTTTTATTTTATTTATAATTGCATTTTGCAAGTTCTTGTCAACTTTATAGAATTATTACTATGTGAATGTTATGTGTTCATTGAGATATGTCATTATTTTTTAGATGAATCATCAGCCTTGGACCCATCACCTTATGATATCATTTTGAGTAGAAAATAGGAAATGAATAATCGTGTTCATGGGAAACACAGCAATACAGTTATTTTATGCACTAGTTTACTATAGCGAAGATGTGATTCAAAATTTTGATCAATTAACATCAAATCTCACTTTTTGAAATTCATGAAATATGTCCATTGTCCATATGCATCAAAGACAGGGATTATATATGGGGGCAAACTCACTGCCCATGAAACAGTCAATGGTCAGTGTTAGCTTGCTAAATGTGTACTATATTTGGGAATAAGGAGTCACAGGTTAAACACTTTTCCATCCCTCCCGTCTTGAGATACTTACTAAAGGTATCAGACAAATTTGTTAATATAAGAATCAGTTTAATGTGACAATTTAAATTAGGTCTGATTTTGAAATATGTCAGATTTATTACAAAGCAGCATACTAGTCAACATATTGTTAATCAACCCAAATTTTCCATTTGTAACTAAGATAAAAAGTTGGATTACAAATACGCCTCGCAAAAATGAAATGTGAATTGAAATTGGTGACAAAATGTAATCATAAAATGCACATTCCATGGAATGGTTTGAACCATTTTCCTCATTAATTGCATCATGTCTGCTTCAGCATGTCATTCTATGGCCCTGTCAAGTTTCACACTTTAGGCCAAACAATAATTTATTGGACAATTTAAACAAAAATCCATGGTACGGGTTGCATTTACAAACAATGGGGCCCTGCACACTGAATTACTGTTTAAACTGTCCAAAAAATTGTTTTTTTGTCTATAGCTGTGCTTTATAAGCTTGCTTACCTTCAGAATCTGAAGACATAAGGGAAAGAACAAAAGCTCATTCAAATGATTTCACAATACTGATCTTTACATTGTTATCGTTTGATCATTGGACATACATTGGTCATTATCATTGAGATTTACTGAAGACAGAAGGGAAAGAAAAAGCTCATACAATTGATTTCACAACACTGATCTTTGCATTGTTATCGTTTGATCATTGGACATACATTGGTCAGTATCATTGAGATTTACTTCCTCTTTGTGGCCAAGCCAAGAACCAGTTTATTGTTAAGAGCTATATAGTTGGGAAGCTTAAACAGTTTTATACCAATACATTTACACAAACCCTCCATAATATTGAATATGATATGATATGATGTGGTCAGATCTAGAGCTTGCTAAAAAGTATGAATCAGCTAGCTAGGTTTTGAAATCCAAATGATGTCTGATCAGGGATTTCCGTTTGAGGAGAGTGAGCTCTACTGAGCCACCCTGTTCCCGTAAAATGCTTTATGAAAGTTCAATTAATAGAGCGCCTTGAATGGTGGTATTAACACCTTAATTTCCAAAATAGCTCCCCCAATTGCTCCCCTATCATTCAATTTTGTTATTCAAAATACAAATTCAACGGTTATCTTAACATCACCAACATTATGGGGTTGCATTGCATTGACACAGCATTATCAACTCAGTCTCAGATGTTGACCAACTCATTCAGCTCTGCCGCATATGTGCAAAATCAGGTAGTTTGTACAGTCCTTTAATCTTTGGTCCTAATAAAGCAATTTATAAGTAGAAGAAATATGAGAGATAATCATAAACATGTCAATGATACCGTAATTCAAGCTTGTAAAATACCAATGCTAGTGTGCCAATATCTTGGGTTCCAATCCTAAATGGTTTGTTAAAATTTTATCAACGCATTGTACAGAGAAAATCAAGAGAGACATTTATGTTTTATCATGTCCTATCAAGAAAAACAGAAAATCTTTGAGAAAATGTTGAACTAACTCGCAGTACAGTTTCAGAAGTTTGACGCTCTTAAGAGCGTTCTTTCTAGCCTAGATTTAAATCATGAATTTTCACCCACTATCTTTTGTTTGTAGTCATTACAGAATATTTAGATTAAACTAATATTGATTCAAATGTCATGAATATTCAAAACCTGACTGAAGAATGTGAACTACCATATCATTGATTATGTATGAAGCACAAAAGAAGCTTTTGGTACTTCCATGCCTTCGTAGATTATAATAAGTTCAATGGTCCTATTATCTTGTCTTTTTAATAAAACTTGTGCAAGAGTTTCTCTTGTTTCTGATAGC
>JXSR01S033334.1:99599-138384 GCA_000969725.1 Ophiothrix spiculata
TTGAGCTGAAATTTCAATGCGCACATTCTCCGTGCGTTTCAAAACGCAATGCGTCACGAGTATGAATTCAGCTTCAGTTACAAATTACTACAAATGCCACCCAAATATTTTTTGCAAATTTCTTATGGTGGCCATATGTGAAAACGAAATGTAATGGTATTGTAGACTGTTCTTAAATTTTGCAACCAGGACTTATCCTAGATTTCTATGAACACAATTGTTCATAGATTAAGTTTGAAGTTGTGACTGTTTATAGGAGAAACACCTTCATGATAAATCTAAGTTATAACCAATGTCTAAACCTTGACATTTATGTTAAATAGGCATCACTTGCACCTTTCTGTAGATTTTCAAATCACCGGGCTTTATCATTACACAATTAATATTAGCAAATATATCATCACAATTAATTTGCTTTTAACCAGATTATTCACTGTCACAGACCAAATTGGCGCAAATCTATCAGCACTTTTCAATATTCCAGGGTTGATGAAGCAATAATTCTTAGTCACTGAGTGCTTTTTTACCTCCTAATAAGGAATTTTGGCCATCCATTATGAGACGATAGATGACAGGCAAAACAAAAAATCTTATCTTTTATTCTCTAAATATTAAACGTCTTGTCCATCAACACAATCGATAGGGCTTAAACTCAGGTCCTATGATTTTGATTCCTTCAATCGCTAGACTACACAAACTCTTAATTACATGATCAAAAGAGCCAACTTGCACCTTATAGAGGAAAAAAAAACTTGTATTCACCGTAGAAATGAAAAAGAAGAATTAGTGTGTGCTGTCATTTAAAAGGAGTTTTAGTCAGCACACATCTGAATGTATTGTTAGACCCAGTATTTGATGCAAAATTTTACAATCACAGTTGCTGCTTTTTGTAAATCAATACTTTGTTGTTTGATCCTGTATTATGAGATTTAGTATTTTATTTCAAATTATTTGATATTTTTTTTTCAGAGTTGTATTTTCTTTTTCAAAGTTAATCCCTAATTGAACTTAACTGTACACTTACAGTTAGCAAGAGCCTCTAACTTGCGATGACAAAATCTCATGTCAAAAAACCTTCCTTCACTAATTTCTAATTTTTAAAATTAGAAGACTTTCAATAGACGCCCCTCTCCCTGCAGTGTGGGAGTGGTATAAAAGGAAAATGGTCTTTTATGAGGTTTTGTCATATAGACAACAATTTTTCTTTTCATTTTCCGTTGCATTTGTATGTGCTTGCATGTGCACGCTGAATGCGCTCTGACACATATTTGTACAACACTAATTGTCGTCTTTATTTGATATTACCATGTCTTCTTTGCCAGTCAGTATTGAATCTATAAGAGGGGTGATACAACATTTAATAATTGAAGTGGTAGGCGCAATATAGTGCTAACCCACACCTATTTTCCGACCACCTTTGTTCTGGTTTTGAACAAGATACATTTAAAACAAGTTATTACATCATTTTTCAATTAATTTTGGGAAAAACACCTCTAGTTCAGTTTAATTATCACCATATTGTATACTATTTTCAGCAAAATCACTGTATGGCTAAGTTATAGCCGTCCAAAAGTCTAAGGGTGGCTTAAAAATCGGACGCTGTGGTTTAGCACTATATTGCCCCTGAATTCATGTTCAGCGCCATAGATCATTTAGAAACACTGTACGTTTTCTGGAATCACTTAATTTATAATCCTTGCATTAAGTACTCTTAGATCTGGCATTTTGAAAAAGAAAAAACTTTGGCATCTAGTGTTTCTAGAAAGTTAGAAATTGTAATGTGTGAGAACTTGGGGCAATATAGTGCAAACCCTCACTTTTCAAGTGACTGGCTTGCTTTATTGAAATCACTTGGGACTTCAATTTTGGTCAAAATATTTTCATTCACCCATGTACTTCATAATAATAAATTTTTCGAAAATATTTTTCATCTTTGTAGTCAAAAAATCATTCAAATCAAAACCAGTAACTTGTGCAGAATGAGGGTTAGCACAATATTGCGCCTACCCCTTCAATTTTCAAATGAAATACCAAATTCACTTGTCCAATTCAACTAGTGATTTTCTGAATATACATAGCCACTGAGTTATTTCATACTGGTGTGTCAACGTTGGTTAAAATACTTTGATGATGTCTCTGTCGTAGAGTATGATGATTTTTCAAACTTGAGGAAGTGAGGGAGTTTATTAATGTAAAGGCTTTTGTTAGATCTCAAATAGTTGAATTGGACGAGTGGATACGGTATTAAAATCAATCTTATGTTCCATACATTACGATTGGTACAAAAAAGAAATGTTTTGCAGCCCTCTTTTGGTTTCAGAATTGACTGATTAATAATGAATTGGTGCTATAATTATTACCAATACTGTTGTAATTACTGTATATGGGTTCAATATTGGTTCACATAAAACAACACGCATTGGCTGTTGTGTCTAGCTTCCTTTCAATAACAACTAGTACAGGATTTCCACATAGGTATCAAGAGCCAGTATAGGTGAACAGATTAAACTATTATTACCTCATAAATTAACCCTTTCAACTTAAAAGTTTGGGTATTTCAAGCCAATAATATACAAAATGGCCCGTATTCCAGAAAGATTTTTAACTAAACCATTGTTTAACTGAGCATCAACTGTCCAGGAATGATACGCATCATTGCAGCTTTCAAGCAGAACAGTTCAATGAGTCGTGCTGTTGACGAGAAATAAAACCTTGATTTAGCTAAACACCTTTCTGGAATACGGGCCAATGTGTGATACTATCGTTCCAATTGGAAGAACATTTAATCAAATTTGGTATCATTTGAAGCTTACATTTTGCTCTATTATTTGAGAACGAGGGATGCTTGCTACTTATAACAAAACATGATCACGAAGGCATACAGAAATTAAAACTGTAAAAAAATTAATGCGTGAAAGTGTTATGGAGTATTATGTTGACAAGCTTCTACTAGTATCTGCTTTGGTTCTATGCAGAGATTTGGTGCTCAAACTCTACCTCACTCGCCTTTGCTTTTTTTAATTACTACTTGAAAATAATAGGCCCCTACCCCGTTCACACTAGCTGAAAAGTCATCGGTAGTCATAATTGATTTCACTTAGATCGTCATCGATTTCAATTTTGGCGCAAATGTGAACAGCCACAGTCATCGGAAGTCCTAGTTCCAAGTCATCGGATGCCATAGTTCGAATGATGACTTGAACCATCATTAGTCGTCGTTCATTTGAAGTGAAGTCGCTTTAACTACGACATATAATGACCATTTCACGAATCTGAAAGCAACACGTCATAATCCGTGTTTACCCATTGGCTTGTGACCCATGACTAACTGCACTTATGGCAATTACTATTAGGCAGACTTCACCGGTGTAGTAAATTGTTCATTTCACGCAACATGGTGCTGGAGATACGATTGATGTGCAAGACAATTATCTTAAAATGTTTTGATTATGATAAAGAATCTGTTTATCCCCAGACAGTGGGTTATCACATTTATTTAAAAAACTGGAGAAAATGTCACTTATTTTGAAATCCATAAACGTTGTGAAAAAGGATACAAGAATAGTCTCTTCAAATATTACTTCTATGACACTGCTCTTTGTAAAATGATCACTGCATTGCGGGCTTTACCATACAGCCATTGAGCAGATAAAACAACCATAAGCGCTTTTGATAAAAGCAATATCAAATCGCTGTATACGTGTGACTGTGATTAGTTAATTTATGC
The DNA here is from genome assembly GCA_000969725.1 of Ophiothrix spiculata. Taxonomy (NCBI): domain Eukaryota; kingdom Metazoa; phylum Echinodermata; class Ophiuroidea; order Amphilepidida; family Ophiotrichidae; genus Ophiothrix; species Ophiothrix spiculata. The sequence continues at coordinate 103,327 of JXSR01S033334.1, forward strand.
CTAGGGGGACCACTGCCATTGCTCAGTGGATATCATGCGCGACCAAAAACTCACTGTAAAAGGGTATGTTTTTCATGAATGGGCACTGTACTTACGTAACGCGAATAGGGTGTCAAAATCAGGCCAAAAGTGACAAAAAGGGTATGTTTTTCACAACAATACTTGTATAGGGTCTAAAAAATCAATCAACTATGGAGAGATAATAAGATAATTGATTATTTAGGGGGTAGAATTCAGTGGAAATACTTGTTTAGGGTAGCAAATCAGACATGACATACTTGTTAAGGGATGCATTTTCAGACCACACAAAATACTTGTTTAGGGTGCTTTTTGGAGCTCCATGGTCGCGGATGATATCCACTGGTCAATGGCAGTGCCCCCCCCCCCCCGGGAATTTATGCTAATCCTCTGCTGTAATATGAATTGAAAATGAAATTGATTAAGACTACCGATGACTTTTAAGCTAGTGTGAACTTGGCTTTCAAAGTAAGCTGCACCTCGGTCCTGAAAAAATAATAACTGCAGATGGCACATGGAGTGAAGACTACAAGTGTGTGACCACAGCAGTTATAGGGAATTGGTGAGATATTTAAAAAATCTGAATAATGGTAAAACTTTGTTCTTTTTACTGAATTATTATGTGGTTTCATGCAGGAACTAAGAAGACCAATAAATGACAGATACACGGCCGGCCTAACAGTGTTGTTGAAAGGAACTAGGAACTAACAGTCACTGTGGTGTTGAAATCTTTCCTGGTGGTTAATAATCAGCAGGAAATGTTGGAACATTATCTCTAGGAATATGTCAAAATGTAATGGGTTTGGGTAGGAAATGTCACTGTGTCTGACATATGAAACACAGTGGGGTTTTGTGGGTAGTCAGATCATTTCTTGTTATTGAGAATTTGATCTTTACATTCGGCATAACAGGAAGCACATGAAAAGTTGCTCACAAGTTAATGATTATTACAGTATTTTTTCTCATTTTAAACTGCCACTTAGAGACCTCAAAGTAGGCATACAAATTTCTGTCCCAAGAGCTTTTCTTTAGCTTTAAAAGGTAGTTTTCAATTTTTCTCATGCCAAATTGCCTTTAGTTTTTGCATTTTCAGCCGATATCTAAGCATATCATAGCTGTTTCAGATATTTTAATGAAAGTGCCTTGTCATGCCAGCCTTAGCTACCCATGATTCAAAATGTTTCAGGAAATATGTTTTAGTTACGACATGTTCAAATGTAGTTGATTCTATATGTGACCATCCATTACACAGAAGCCGTAAATGAAGCAAACTTAATTTTGCGCTACAGGTGAAAATATGTGTTACGGTCATATTTTGCCAGAATTGATTTTTTTTTGACAGATTACAATCATTGTGTTTACTTCAAAACACCAGCGAAGTTTCATTTAAAGAAAATGATCGTAAATCTCAGTTTTATATTTTACTCCCTGACAACCTTTTACGGACCATTACTTGACTTCTGGAAATCAAGTGAGGTTCATGAAGGTGTCATTTTAATTCTTATAGCATGGTCTTTGCACATATTTAAAAAGTAAAATAACGAAGAGGCTGCATTTACAGTTGGTTTAGGATGGAAGATCACATATATGCCATACAATCAAACTAGATATGTTCAGTTTTTTAATCATAAATATTTTTGTTTTTCATATGTAGCTCTCTATTCACCCCGTGATGTTAAATCTGTACAGTCTACACCAACACACACAGCGCGTCCTCTGTCGTCGAATCGGACGTCGTCAAATTCAAGGCTTAGCCCGTCAAAAACAACAGATGACATCAAGAAACCAGAAAAGGTAAACGAAGATGCTGGTTGTGGGTTGTACCTCCTAGAAACAAGAATTAACATAAAGTTGCAAAGTTCAAACTCGTAATGGCCAGAAATGATGATGAATTAGACTTCTGCACCACAGGATTTTTTATGTACTTCAGTAGTACTTTCAGATGCACTGCATCCGTCGTCAGCTGACGTTCTGCTGTGTTCTTCTTGTTGATTTATGACGTCACAAGAACCTGATTTTGTCAATTAGCCTTGCCCCTCTTTTGGAGCAAGGTATCCCAGACAGGGTCTACGTCCAGGCCTTTATCTCTGATCAAATTTGGTCCATTGGTCTTTATTTGTATGGCTTCCAGTACTTTTCAACATAATTCTTTAGGTTCCCTTTAGAGCACCTTAGCTCGGGTCCAATCTATTTCGTGGCCACCGCTCCTGACTACATGTTCCCTTACCGCTGACTTAGAATTTGCAGCGCTGGACTTGTGTTCAAAGAGTTGCTTTCCTAATTTCCGGTCTGATTCACCGATGTACGATACGTTACAGTTTTTACAATAAATTTTCCAATTGACAAACTCTAGTTCTTGTGACGTCATAAATCGTCAGCTGACGACGGATGCAGTGCATCTGAAAGTACTACTGAGGTACGTGAAAAGTCCTGTAGTGCAGAAGTCTTCATTCATCATCATTTCTAGTTTCTATCACTACGTATGAATCTCCACTTTTATATCGTAATGGCCAGTTTAAACAATTGTATCGGTTGAAATGGACATACAACAATCGGCAACATTGTTAAAATTTCTCCTCCAGTCTCAAACATATTGATAATTCTCCTTCTCAATGCTTTGCTTGTGTGTCTGTGTACTGTTTCCATGGTTTTAAGGCATCAGACTGAGTATGTTCCAGGTAGATATATCCCCAATTCAATTTTGCCGACCAGTGCAGATATAGGCTAGCTATTGATGCTTAGTTTACTTGTCTACCCATATGTCAGTGTTTTTGTCATAAAACCTCCTTATTGCAGGTAATTTACAACGATTTTATGTTACAATTCTGATGGTTGCAGAAGATCGTTGGTTTCATGGTTATTTAAACGATGTTTTCCAACATACCAGCGAGGCAAAAATGGTGAAAATACTTGAACAATGTTTCAATCACAGAGTATTTGTCAACTAACTGGCACTCACATATGTGAGCAAGACCCCCTTTTTGAGGTCGCCAGGCTGCTCACTAGATGCCCATTTTCAGTGTGATTCAGTTCTTTAGACCCCCCCCCACCCTTTCTAAGGAAAAACACAACATTTTAGCTCTTGCAAAAATTGCTCAGGAAATGCAACAATTTTCAGTTCAAAAGGCTATTTTTGGCCAAAATTTTAGTTCACTAGACCCCTAAAAATCAGTTTCAAAGGTCCATTTTTTACAGAAAATCTGTTCACTTGACCCCATTTTGGAAGCGCCTGACATACTTATCACTTTCAAATTTGAGTCCCCCTGTCCCTGGCTATCGGGAGTGAGAGTATTTATTAATTTAAAAGGTTTGTCAGATGGCAAATAGTAGAATCATATGAGTCGATATGGTGACTTGGTTTCACCAAAAATTTCACTTGGAAACTTATATCATGCACAGCAACAAGTAATGATTCTGCTTATACGGTGTATACGCTTTTTGAAAAGTCAAGGGTGTGATTTGATGTATTTTTCAAACATTTTTAAATTTTGATGTTTGTGGCAAAATTTACAACACTTTAAAAAAGTCAATGAAAAAGGGAAAGTCATAGAAAATGTTTTTGTTTTTTGTACAAACTTGGCTCAAAATTAACGTAAACCTGTAGCCCTTCCCCTAAGGAAACTCCCACTTATATTTGATTGGAAAACCAACCCATATTTTACTGTGACTAATGAATAATTGGGAAAGCCCTTTCATCGATAAATAACCAATCCATCAATCACTCCTATATTGATCAATTAGCAATCAATTATAGGTCTTACACCATGTCTTTAATTTGGTGAGTATTTACAAGTTGTTCATATCCGCCATCAGTCAATTTTATTGATATGTCTGAACCCCCGGGGAGGTACTTAGTATTTCAGACATGATTATTTTCAGGTTTTTGCCTGAATTCAGGCAAAAATGCTTGGATCTTCACTGTACAAAAGTATTTGGAAATTCACATTTTCAGGCAAATTCAGACAAAATTACAAAAAGACATAACCATATTTTGGGAGATTTGGTATATGGATGGGTTCCTTTTTCTTGAAAACTGGTATGTGGATGGGTGGCTTTTCAATTTTTCCAGGACACATCCCTATCCAAACCAAACTTGAGTACCCCCCCCCCCCCGGGGGTCTGAACACATATCATCAGGTTTGTTCAGAGGGATACAGAGCAATATTTTTTGCAGTGTTTTAACCTCAGGGTTGGCAGCCCATCAGGGATAATTGTTTTGCTTTTTTCCAATCAAGGAAAAGTCAGGGGAATTTGATAAAAATGCCTCAAAATCAGGGAGAAATCAGGGAATTTTAATTGGCCAAAACTCGAAAGTAGTCAGTCAGACTCATTTCCCCCTGTGTGTCGTCGGGTCTCTGTTCTTCTAGATTGATATGAGTGGTCAAAGGATTTGAAAAGTAACCAGTTTTTGTAAAAACAATTATCATGAAATTTGGAGTCCTCGTCAGGGAAAAGTCAGGGAATTCTGTTTTCTAAAAATGCTTGGAACCCTGAACCTGTAGTTTGGTTTCTGATTGTGTTCTCATTGAGTGCGTCCCAAGACAAAAAATGTAGGTACAGCATTTCCTAGGCCTAAACTTTAATGTTGGTTTGTATTTAACTTGGAACGTTGTTAGTCATAACAACTTTTCTATTGATTTAGAACCAATTAATCGCAGCTTTTGCAGTTTATTTTGTTACAAATAAACTACAGAAATTGAATAAATGTGGGTGTATGTAAAAGTTGGGGCTGTTAGTGTTAGGAGTCAGTCTTGACTCTTTATTGGAGAATTTTGATCTTCAATCTTGTCCTCCTATGGTTTATTCAGAGTCTGTCGATATGCGTCGCATGATTTTATGATTTATTCAGAGTCTGTCGATATGCATCGCATGATGCCCATCGACGCGAGTCTTTTATACGTGCTATCCTCGTGCATAGCGCACATGAAGACTTGAGTGTCGATGGGCATCGATCAATGCATATCGACAAGACTCTGAATAAATCATTAGTATAAAAAAGAGGACAGTATTCATTATTGAATGTTTGTAAGAATCTAATCATCATAAAGGAGTGATTTCAATTTTAATTTGCAGTATTATGTTCATGTTTGCATCCAAGAGTAAGTTATGCTTCAGCTTATTGATCCAGTATGAACGCAACTCGTGTGTAATTGACCTGACAATTTTTGACTTGTTTGAGGTATCTGGTATTGATGGTTACATGTCTAATGCACTATGACCACCCACTGCCAAATAACGTCAGGGTTGCATCAACAAAATAGCATCATCTCCAGTGTGTAGAGTTAAATATCATTATTATATCTGTGTGGAAGGAATCAAATGTCAGACGGTAAAGGGTTGATATTTAGGGCATAGAGTACTAAGGTCTTTAAGCTCCAATGTTAACTTGCTTGTTCTCAAGTTAGAGCTCTGCTGAACTGTGTCTGCCGAGGTTGGATGGATATAAAAGTTGCCATACATACTGCATTTACTTACAATTGGGCCCGATTGAGAGAATCGTTGGGTCTGCAAATTGCATTTTGATATTTCTGCTCTATGTATGACAGTGCGGTTTAGTGTGCAATAGAAAACCATCATTGATTGGTGTGCAACATATGTGGCAACTCTGGAATAATGTGGGGAAAATATAATGAACTTTTTATAGGGATTTATGTTATTATTGAGACCATTACATGGAGTGTTGGAACTACCAATTAATTTATGTTTGAGATTCATTAAAATCTATTTCACAAAATCATTTTATTAGGCTAGGACTGATATTATTCCATGAATTTGATCAGACCACATGGATGAATAATTGAAACAGAGTCTATGACTGGCAACTTTCACTTCCGAAGGGGGCACCCAACTTTGGTTTTGGTAGGAGTGTGCGGCCCCGATATCTGAAACCCTAGTCTGGGTAGCGGAAGATTTGCTCCGAAAAGGGGGGTCTAGAAAACTGAAGTGACCCAGAAATGACCCCGAAGAACTAACTTTTGGGCTAAATTTGAGCTCTGGAAGCCAAAATTTCCAAAATTTTTCTTGAAATGGGGTCTTGGGAACTAAATGTCAAAAAATGAGGCTAGGGAACTGGATAGTTTTGAAAATACAAGGCCTTGCAAACTACAGATTGTGTTTGAAATGGGGGTCTAAGGAGCGGCAGACAAGGCATGAAAAGGGGGTCTTGAGGGCCGCACATACCCGTATCACCTTTCTAGGTTAGTGCCCCCCCTCCCTGGGCTTTCACTTGGTGTACTGCGCCTGTTGAAGTGTTGTATATGACACTCCTGGACATATTTTCCGATTCACTGATCATGGAAGCATTAAAAACAATATTGACTATTGCCATTGTAATCAAGTGCCATTAAATACAGCACAATGGGACTATTGATAGATTTTCAGCTGTATGATTTTGGTATTATGCACTGGGCATGAACGATTAGGCTGGAGTATTGTTTGGTGGAACTTTAGTGCTACTTCATTTCTGTCAGACCAAAGCAGAATTTCAGTGTAACCTGTTTGATTTGGGTTGTTTATGTTGGATATAGTTAGCAGTGATCCAGCAGTTTGTTCATTGAAATGGTCATAATGCAAGGTTTATGGGATGATTACCTTGTCAAATTTGCTGAATGTAGGCCTACCTGTGGATAGTTCAGGCAGAAGTTGACGTCTGTGTAACATGCATACTATAGTACTGCTGAGAAATGCTACATTATTGCTACATGCGGCATAGAAATACTCCTGAGAGGTCAAATGTGTGTTTGCCAGGAAAAGCTTTTACACCTTTCATGGAAATATTGAACTTGCAACTTAAGTTGTAGGCCTATTGTATAAAAGGATTGAGAACTTGCAACTTGGTATTGTACAAAAGGATACCTAACAACCCATGACCCCTCGCTATTATTCAGCATTTGGAATCTATGCATGATCATGCAGTATATCATGAACACTATTGATATCATGAGCTCATTTGCCATTTTGTATGAAGAAAAAACAAACTCCTGAATAATTCAACTGGGAATATTGACAACTGTGAAAGTAGAAAAATATGTCAATGGTGAACTGTCATGCTTCAGATCTTGTCAATCTTGATGCCTGTTAACGAGGATATTTACATGCCATTTACATTCCTTTTGTGTTCTTTTGTAGTAGAACAAGTGGATTACTTGGATTAAGGAGATAATTCTGTAGGATAAGTGGATTTGGGTTTGGAAAGAGTTATGAGTTTTTTGACCTAGCAAATCCTATCAATATTTTTCTGAGGAAGGATGTCTTGATAAAGCCCAGGCTTCACGCCCTTTACCTTCACGCAATCTGGGAAGATAATGTTGTGAAATGGTGGATTTTAACTGAAACCACTCATATTAATGGTTGGTTTGATGTTCCAGATATCGTATTTTGGTGCTATATCCTGGGATCACTGAATCTTGTGATAAGAACACTTTGGAGCTACCCTACAGCTTGCTTTATACTTTAAGTTAAAGTTGCTTTTGTACCATTGACATATATTTTTTTCTATGCACACCCATGTGAAAATTATATCATATCTTCTTTATGCAATCTGGAGATTCGCATATTTGAAAAATATCTGAATAATTTGCTATACTGGAGATAATGCTACTTTGTTGATTTTTTGTGTCATACACTTTGTACAAATTAATTTTGCTTGCTTGACTTTATAAGAATCAAGATTTGTATTTTTGATATTGTTGAAAATTGTCCATTTCAATATGATTGGAGACCAACCAAGAACTGGTAGTCTAAATAATAACCAGAGACGCAAAGCTGGTGCCAATGGTATACGAGGTAGTGCCAGTGAACAAAATAACAATGATGGTGCAAAACGCCCGAGTCAAGTCTCATCACGTATCCCTGTTCGTACCCGACAGAAACCTGCGTCTGCGTCAACCACACCCAGGCATGCAAGACCTCCGTCCCCAAGACAGAGACCTGCTTCACCTGCTGGGGCTCCCAAGACGAGGACGGCTAGCGGGGACAGGACAGATGGTGCTGGCAGAAGGACTCCAGGACGGTCTCCATCACCTAGGACGCCAAGGACGCCTGATACTGGGGATGCCAAAAAGCCAAGAACACACGGTAAATCAAAAGAAGACATCAGGGCCTTCCCATCATGCCTTGCTTCCAATGGGATTTTTTGTATGGGTCGTGATGAGAGGGTTCAAATATGAAACATGTCTGTCATGAAATGCAAAATTGGGATGAGGTCTGCTGATTGTGCTATGTTTCATCCCTAAACCCTCTCATTAAAACCTGTACAAAAATCCCATTGAGAGCAAGGCATGATGGGAAGGTCCTGATGTCTTCTTTTCGGTAAATCAATCATGGAATAAAACATTTTGCAAACTCAGAATCTGAATGCATTATGGACTATAATTTCTCACCCAAAAGCAATTGAATACGCTAGAATAAGAACATCCCAACTCCATGTGCTGCCTTCTGTTAATCCTATTTATAAAATATAAATGCATACAAATTTCTGAAAATGCTTTCACATCACTAAAATAGCATTTCTATGTCAATATCCTAATCATAGTGTCATATTTGACCTTGTAGTTTACTTTTTTAGACATTGTTAGATAATTGTTATAGTGCATAATTGCTATATTAAACAGTCATAATAAGAACATCCCAACTCCATGAGCTCCTCTCTGCAACTATATGCTAGGAAAATTATCTAACAATGTCTAACAAAGTCAACTACAAGGTCAAATGTGAGACTATGATTGGGATAAAGACATGAAAATGCTTTCTAGTGATTTGAAAGCATTTTTCGAGATTTACATGCATTTATATTTTACATAACTTAACAGAAGGCAGCACATGGAGTTGGGATGTTCTTATTCTAGCGTATTCAATTGCTAATACAATTTTCAATACAGTAAACGTCGGCATGTTCACATAAATATCTTTGGAGTGTCAATTGTGAGTGAACAATAGTGACCCAAATCTTTCACATAACAACAATACTCAATAGGCCTCAAAACAGAAAAGACATTTTTTAGTAAACGTAAGTTAAAATACATTTGTAGTCACATTTTGTTAATCTCTCCTGGAGCATAAGGAATTACACATAGTGCATGCACATTATGAGTTTTTGAAAAGAGTTTGTGGGTGATTTACTAAGTATGGAAGTTCATGATTTTGTGTTTAAGCTTTCCTCTCACTTGTGCAAGTAGAAGCTTGTGTAATATTTATCATAGGCAGTTGATATTAAAAAAAAAAGTTGGGTATTTAACATATAATGACAATAAATATCATGTTATACCCAATTAATTGATTGAGTGGGAAGTGCAAAACCTGAATTTTATGGATTTTCCAATAATTTTACTTGAAGATTTTGAGGATGTCTGTGGCAATTTTTATTAAAACAAGATTCCCATGCTGGTCTATTAATACTTCGAGACACTCAAGCTAAAAACTTCATTTTTAGCTTGAGGCAAGCAGTATACATGTAGGTCAGCCTATCACATAACGATAATTTGTGCAAACAAATAAAAAATGCTAATGGTACTTGAAAAACCATAAATGTGTTTTTCCATATTCATGAAAGGAACCATTTTTAAACTAAATTTATGAAGATCGCGATGTACGAAACAGAGAAATCAAACAATTTGTGTTTAGTTTGTTTACATGGTTACCATGGTAACATGTCTTCAAACAGCATTTTTGTGCAATAAACAACTCCAGGAAGTCTTTATTATAATGGGTGAATTTAGTATGAATATCTTTTGTGGAGTGTTGCAGTGCATATTTGATGAAAATTACAATTTCATGGGACATTGGGTATGTGCACTTCCTTTTTTCCAAATAAGTGCAGCCTTAAATAGTTAAGGATATGACGCACTGTGTGATAGGCTTGATTACAGAGCTCCCTTTTGGCAATGGTACCAATACCACTGCCAGAAATTTCGGGTAAGTTATACCTAATGAATTGATTTCGAGTGAAAAGTGCATAATATGAATTTCATGGATTCTTCAATAATTTCACTTGAAGATTTTGAGGATGTCTGTGGCAATCTTCATTAAAACAAGATTCCCATGCAGGTATATTACCGTACATGCAATGGTAATGTATTGGTAACTGATGAAATTAGTCTGTGTTTGGCCCATTAAACAGCTTGATTGTATTAACGGAATAAATATTCAAGGCTTGGGATTTCATTATCATGTAATGTAATGATTCCATTAACATTAAATTATCATATGATAAGAATTAATAGACAGTGAATTCAAGCATTTTGATTTGCCATAACAAATGTGAATTCATATTCATAACAAAGTAAAAAAAAATATTTCATTATCTTGCCCTAAATTACTTGTACTTGTACGGGGCACTTTGATGTAGTGTTATAACTCTGACCCGCGTCAGTTCAACAAAATCCAACAAGCAAAAATCAATAAATTCACTTAAATCAGAATACGTCATAGATAGGGGATATATATGACAGAACTGCTGCCGAGGCAAGCCATACTCGGTGGCTTGCCATAGCTGGACTTTGGATTAGGAAGCGAGAGGTGTGGGTTCAAATCCTAGGGAAACAGAAATTTTTTGTATGATGTTTTCGGACTTAAGAGTCTGGCCTAACCCATTATTGTATAAAATGGTAATGCGTACCACAACCGTGAATAAATATCCTTTCATTTTGTTTACCTTTTGCAGTTACTTCTACTTGACCTTTTTATTTGAATATAAAACAAATAAAATCAAACTATTTATCTAGTTCAGGAGAACAAGATTATTATGTGGTTCAAATTTTGATATATGAATAAATAATGCTGAAAGTGATACAATTTTTATTTCAATGAATTTGTTGCTAAAGAGATCACATGTAAAGCAACTTGCAAATTGACTGAAAGATTTCATTAGAAATTGTACAGTAAGTTTTGATTTCAAGTTTAAGTTATCATGACATAAAATTATTGTTTTTAGCAAAATATGTAAATTATGTGTCAAATTAGACAAGGTAATCTCATGCTGCTTTATTTTGTAAGTTGTTTGTTCATGCTTAGTTACGTTTGTATTCTTTTATCCAACGCAGCATGGTTTGTTGACAGGCGGTGAAATGAATTGAAAAGAAAACAAACCTGTTAAACATTCTCATTCCAGTAGACAGAGTTCATTGATCCTTATTTGATAGTAAACTCACTGCATTCAACTTGGTATTGAGGTATCTCTGAAAAGTTCAGATTAAAATGCTTTGAGTAAATGTCCTTTTAACCGGATAACAAACTTTTTCAGCTTAATTTAATGCATATTTTGAATGCGCTAATATCTATTAATATTTTTTTTAAAGTTGTAAAGGTTATATAAAATGAACATTTATTAACTGTTTCAGTTTGCAGTAAATCATTATTACCGGTATTCAAGATAATTACTTTAAAAAATCACAACAAACAGGGACATGTATACAGCATTTGAACGTTTATTTTCATTTGAAATCGGACCTTGTACGCCACTCTAATGCGCATGTCAACAGTGTAAACAGTTGAAATGTGCCACAAATCAGTGCCTAAATAAGTGCATCAGTATGCAGGAGAGCTTGACAACAAGCGTCAGTAAGAAAACCCTTAAGAACGAGTGAAAAACAACCCTTGAGAATTTTTTTTCCTCTTTTTAGACATGTACCTTGACCTATCGCATGCAAGGTGGCCTTGCCATTGCAGATAAACTTTAAAGTCATTGAATAAACTTCAGCAACTTAGAAATATTTAGGGGGAAATTGATACTAGTAAAATCATTAACAACCTTAAAATTAGAACAATTATTAAACAAATTGGAAAACATATTTGTCCATTTACTTCAACAGGAAGTAGAACAACAACCCCATCAGGGCCTCCACCAATCAAGAAGGCTCTTACTCCAACACCATCAGTCGGCAAGACAAACAACTCCCCATCAAGGACATCACTACGGTCATCAACAAAGAATGCTTCCTCCCCAAGCACCGCTAAACCAACAACACCAAGGCGAGATGGCACCAAGAAAGAGCCAATGACAGCCAAGAAAGAACCGGTCAAGAAAACACCTGCATCAATTAAGAAGGAAGAAGCTGCACCAATTAAAAAAGAAGAAGCTGCACCAGTTAAGAAAGAAGAAACTGCACCAGAAAAGAAAGAAGAGGCAGCACCAATCAAGAAAGAAGAACCAGAATTGGAGAAAGCAGCAGAGGCAGAGCCGAGTCCCAGTGAACCAGAACCTAGTCCAGCAACAGGTATAGTAGATTAGTTGTTTGTAGTCTGGCAACCCATCTCATGGTGAAACTTACATGTAACTTAATTATGTGCTTGTCAGTTATTTCTCCGCCTTGGGGCCAGGCACTAGAGGGAAACTTGGCTGTCTTGAGCTCAACTCAATTACCACTGCAGCCCTAATGATCCCTAAGGATATCTTCACAGCACAAATCCCCTGTCATTTCACGACATATTCCCCACTAGACCTGGGTAGCCGGGGCTGGGTAAACAATTGACAAGCGCATTATTTTATCTATAGGTCAGCTTACAGTTTGCAGGCCAATCAAAATGTGACCTGTCATATCGAAAGGTACCTTAAGGTCGGCAAAATTAAAATTGATTTTTTGGTCTCATCTGAAAGATTATATTTTAAACTTTAAAATGACACCTTGCTTTTGGTTATTGGATGTTTGATTACAAAGTTACATCCAAATTGGTAAAAGGTATCGGGCTGATTCCGAAAACTAAAGTTCTGAGAAAATCAAGTTTAAAGTTTCTGTACTGGTTAAATGTGAATAGAGAAAGGATTTTTATCTTGGTTTTTAAAACATTTGTTTTATGTTTTGGATGTTGGAACCTGATTAATATGATAGAATACACTTCAAAGGTTACGTTTCGGATGAAATTAGAAATTCGACCTTGGACGTGATTTTTAAACTATGCTCAGCTTCAATGGCCTTTATCTTGTAATTTACTATGCCGGTATTAAGGTACCTTTCGATATGACGGGACACAAATAAGCAATTTCAAGTGCATATGAAAAGTGTTGGTTTCACAGTGTGACTGCGTTTCCTTATCAATTGGGAAAACTCATCATGTAGCAGTAACAATAGATATAGAGGGGAGATCCTGGACATTTTATACCGGCTTGTGTAATTCTATCATCAGCCCTATGGTTCTCAAATTGGGGGTATTTGGGTATATTCGGTTACTGCCAAAATCAACCTTTGGCTCTGAGATTCCGTGAAGCATAGAGACACATCGCGCAAGTAATACTTTACGTGAATGCAGAAAAAGTTTAAGCATTATGGCAAGATGTGATGCATCATTAGCGAAAACTTGAATACCTCCAATTTGATCGCCATACTGGAATAAAAATGATGGTGAGTCTAGGATCTCTGAATCTATGGGTGCAACTTACTGTTACTTGTTTCATAGGGTCCACCAGATCATGTGATATTTCTTGTGCAAAGTATTCAAATCAGTAATATGTAGGTTTCACTATATAGATGAGGTAGGAAACAAAAGCCAATCACAAGAAGAAACCTACAAGCTACTTATTTTATAGGTCTCAACCAAGTCTCAACGTTTTAACTGTTTTCGAGACATTTCTAAATAAGTAACACGTAGGTTTTACCTTGGAACATATTTTCTTGGATCATTTAACCTTTTACTTTGAATACTAAATTTATAAAGCATCAAGCAATCTAATACGATAAAGGAACCTTGAGTGTACCGTGTAAATTGCACTATACTGAGTATAACTTCATAAAATGTAACACTTTTTCATGTGCTATGCTGGGCTCCTTGATCTTAATTGTAGACCATGTTTTGACCCTGCAGTTCTAGTCACCTGTCACTCAAAATGTGTGTGTCAGTGTCTGATCAAATCAATTTAAGTCCAGTATGCTCAAAATATCAATTGCAAATGATGACTCTTCAATCGATAATCAATATTCCATTCATTACTTGATAGGATAACACTACTCAAGATGTCATTACTGCAAAAGTAAAATAATCATTATTGGTTAAGTTTTTACTTGTTAAAGCAAAAGCGTACACTTCCATAAAGATATTTGAAGTAAAATCACCTCAAGGGTTACTGACGTTCAATTATCATTGCAAGAAATTTATACTTTTTGGTGCCATTAACAATTCAAGGTGGTGCAGAGTACAATGTCGATTAGAGAAATAAACAGGTGGCACATTAATTGCCATCATCCTCAAGTGATAATTCTTTTACAGGCATGAGAATCATCATTATTTTGCAGGAACTTTGCAAAAATTTGTCAAAATTAGCAGGAATTCTTTTAAAAAGAGATAATTTTAGAATTATTTTAAGCAGTCTCCTGCAAATTTGTTATTTTTTTTTATCTCTGTTCTTTATAATATGTTTCAGAAAATAACAAGCCTTTTTTGAGGCTCTTTATTTGTGAGTTTTTTTACTTTGCTCCCCTCTGAATTACTCCTTACTCAAGATGTCATTAACACGTGTCAAAACGACAGAGTACGTGTTCTTAGTAGTAACTAACAAAGTCATTTTGCGTAATCCTCATTTTAATCTTAATCCTACTAATTTTCGTTCTAATCCTCATTTTGCCCGATAGTCCGTGTGGAACATAAACCTGTTGTAACCGAAAGGACAGGTAGGATTTTGTTACATGTTTTTCTGGGTGTCTGAAATATAACTTTTATGTCAGTTGTAATGTGACTAACAACTCACATGTACTTTGCATGGTTCACTCTATAATTTAAGGTGCAATTCATGGTTCTGATGTGACGAAAACCTCACCTCTTTTCTAACTAAACTAAAAGAAGAGTACAACATAAATGTACAGTGGACATTTTTACTTGATTCCAACCATTCGTTTTCAAGAACATGTTTTTCAGCATTTTAAAAATCGCCATAGGCTACTGGATTGTAATTACTGTCAGGGCCCCGACAGTAATCAGAAAATGACATATGTGACTTGCTCCCACAAAACCCAGACAAAGTCGGGAGAAAATTCCTTTGTTTTCTATTGATATTGGGCTGTAACTCCAGTGTTTAGTGTTCTGGCGACTTTGTCCATGTTTTGTGGGAGCAGGACAGATATTTTCCCACTTTTCTTAAAAAGTGCAAGCTCATTTGAAAGAAAGTTTGGGGGTTTCAAACATATACCATTCAAGGATTCTTACTAGATAAAAAAATCAATTTTGATAGAGTCGAGGATGAAAAGTGGATCATGAATTGCCCTTTTAAGGGCTTTGTTTCATTTGTTGTTGTGGTTTTGAAAAAGGTCTTGTGTCATATGGGGTGTATTATAGAGGTGAATCTTCTCCAGACCAATCTGTTAAATGTGTGTCGTCGATGTTTTCTATTGTTCTCTTTACATGTTTCATGAAAGCCACATTTTCTTAGTCCATCTAGATGGACCTCACAAAAGAGCGCCACTTATAATTCATATTCGCTTGCAAGGTCCATGTAGATGGACTTGATTTTCTTTGCCCTGCAACATTGCCTCCTATATTTCACTACAGACTGAATAAAGTCCCTTTAAAAGTAGTACAGTTTGTGCCTGCTGAGTCCACACCACTAATAGGTGCCCATTGATAGGAGATGATGCAATTACGACACCATTACATGACGTACCGGTTGACCTAAAGCATCTCAAAAACTTTTAAAATGCAGCTTGAGTGCCTTACTTGTGGTCTAGATTTCTACTTTAGATGTGTCTTTATAAATATTGATGAGAAACACTTTATTTTTCCCAAATATGTGTAGATATTTGGTGATTTGCCCATGATTTTAGGATCGCAAAATGATCTAGAAGTACCGGCCGTCCGTAACATGGTAAATCTTTGCGATAGTCTAGCAAAAAAATGAGCAGGTCATTTTAGAATATTAAAGGTTTTAAGCATTGGTACTCCCTGAATGTGAAATTTTGGGCCAAACATCATGGTATCTTTGCATATAAAACAATAGGAATTCTAATTAGTGGTGTGCACCCTGCTTAGACCATCACCTCTACTCTTGTGTTGGCATCCAATGTTTGTGCCGATAGAGCTATGACAATGGAGAGTGTTGCCCTGCAGAAACTTTGCAATGCTGCTGCAGGTTATGGTGTTCTTGCTAGGTTCTATCTATGGCATGTGGTTATTTGAAACATACTGCTGTTTTATGCTAAACATAATGATTTGTTTCATTTATTTGTTTCATCTCATCATACACAAGAAATTACAAGTATGTACAAAATATTAGAGATATACATTGTGTAATGTTGTATAATAATATACATCTGAGTATAATAAAAGACTCTTCATACAAGGTATATGAGAGACATGGATGCCTCCGAAAACGCTAGACGTGTGGGCGGAGGCACCCACATTACAAAATTAGAACCAAATATAATTGGTATAGCTGGAATCATGCTGTAAGTTGCATACATTGAGGTAGACAGAATTACAACAGAAAACAAAACAAAAACAAAACAAAACAAACACAAAAAGTTACCTTGAAAACCTGCTACATGTATGAATAGAGAAGCATAAATCAAATAATGCATGCATGAGAGTGGTGGGTTACTCAGACGTGTATCTCATGAATTATGCTGTATGTAGTATAATTGGTATCAGTGGATAATGATAATGGCATTGGTTTCATTATATTAATTCATATTGTATTAGGAACAATTTTTATAATTAAATATAAACATAGAACATCGATAAATGTATTCTTAAAAATTTACTTGATTCGGACCTTTCATTTTCAAATTATTTGCTTTTGAGCATTTTGAAAGATCCCCCTCAAGCTCATTTAAAAGAATTGTTTGGGTTTCAAACGTAAACCCGTCCAGGGTTCTTACTAGTTTGAAAATTCAATTTCGATAGAGGTGACCTTAAAGGAGCCCTGTCCGATTGGGTCAGCATTTTTTCAAACTTTCTGAGATTTTGGTATCAAAATATTCCTCATATTTTTCTCATTACCCATGTGAAATTTTACGGCTAAAAATATGTCGCGTTTCCGAGATATAAGTGAAAATGTGTTAAATAATGGTAACCATAAAATTACTGGCACAGTAAAGTATAGGCAAGTGGAAAATATAAAATTGCTCATAAAATCAAAACGGTTGTTCCGATTTCACTGAAATTTAAAATTGAAACATATTATTATTGAAGTCATTAAATTTCCTACAAATCATAAAATGTTGAATGCAACAAACGCGTAGAGTAAACAAGCGTATCACCTTGCGTAGTACTAAATACTTTTCTTTTCACGCAATTGCTGTGTCAAACAACCAATCAAGATACGCGCAGTGCAATTTCGTTACTGATGCGTAGTCGCACATGTCCTCATCATATACGCAACCTGCAGGTTTGATTTGTAGGAAATTTATTGATTCCAATAATAAGTGGTGATCTTCCATATGACAGTGAAAACTAAAATTTGAAAAATCGGACCATGTATCTTAATTGCAGATTTATGGATAAACAATAACAAGCATTGAAAGGATATTCTTACATCAGCTATCAAACCAAAACAAACCATGTTTTAATTTTGTTTTTGTTGGCAGTAATTGAATTGAAAGAACAAAGTAATTACCATTATGTCTTTCATTGTTGAACTTGAATTTTGCCTATTCAAAGTTTTCTTGTTAAGTCATGTGTCACTGATCCAGTGTTGAAAAGATGGGGTTTAATCAAATAATTGGGCTTCTTTCAACTAAATAATGTACAGTTTGTGAATGTACTTTCTAATTAAATGCTTTGCAAAGCACTACCCACTTCCAGCTTCGTTCATTTTGAGTTTTAAAGATTTATAAATTGCTTTAAAGTGAGGTTACTTTTTTAAACTTTGTAAAGGTGTAGTGATCCTTAGATCCTAGAAAAAATGATTAAAGCCAATTCAGAGAAGAGCAATGACAGTATAGCTTAAAAGCAATTAACTGTTATATGTTATAGCTTTATACTGTTTGCATGTAACCTGGGGCCTGAGAGGCCTACTGGAGAAAATGATAATAATAACCAGCATTTATAATGTGCCTTTGCCATAGAATTGCATACAAACAAATTTAAACATTCTATTTTCTAGAGTTTTTGGACCAATCCTTAAAATAATCATTATAATTACATATACGCATAGAACATCCATATGAATTACATTACCTCAGGTTTCGGTTAGTCAATGTGATGTTAATTACAAAAGAATGCTCATGCTTATTTAGGTCTAGCGACACTTAGTCATACTGCACTCGCTTTGTTTATTGTTTTTGTGTTTGTGGTCCGTTGATGCGTCATGTACTTTCTTTGTGGCATCGTGTTTATCTGTCTGTCTGCGCTTCTATTGTTTTGATCATGTAGCTTTTTGTATTGTTGTCGAAAATAATAGAACATCGATGCTTATAATTACATTAACAGCATTTGTGGGTTAGGGTATAGGGTTGGTTTTAGATTTGGTGAGATCTTGAACATTGAATTATTATTAGTTTAGGTTACACCTCAACATTAGGATAGACCTTTTCTTGGCTTTGAATAATTATAGAATGTTTTTCACTTTGTTTTATTTGCAAGCTAAACATATCAACAACATAAAAAAATGGAATATTGTACAGTACTTTAGAATTGCACTTAATATTAACATAACCTTAAAATATAGTAATATCTCCTGGAACAAAGTTGTAACTCTTGAGTTTCACGTTGGGGCGATCTTCAGACAACTGATCCTAAAGATAGATGAAAAAGGCCTACTCTGAACAAATTAAGTGCTGGTCAATATTGAGGATGCAAACACACATTCCCTTAGCTAAAATGACGTAGAAAGGGAAAGCCTAATAGAGATAAAGAAAATGAGTAAACTTTATTGTTCCCAAACAGCAGAGGGAAAGGGAAAAAAGGATTTTGAAGCTAAGGAGATTCTGATCCGATATTACTCTGTGACAGCAAGGCATATGTAGGCACAGTTGAATATGGAAACAGGTTTTGCGGCCTAATGTATCAGGTGTTAATTTCTACAAAAATACATCATATTTGAAACAGGCAATTGAATGATGATTTATAATGCACGTTGCCATTAAGTGCATTAAATTTGTAGTTCAAGTTGCACAATGCGTTAAAAGCCAATCTAATGCTGGATGCAACACTTAGGGGTTATTTCAACAAACATTATTTTCTTGCGATGATTTTAAAAACTCGCGCAATAGAATCCATCGCAATTATTTCTCACTTTTGAGATTAAGTTCGACATTTGCGATAGATTGAGACGTTTGTGAAATTGGCCCAGATTTGATTCTACTAGAGAGTTTCTTAATATGTGATGAACATGCCAAATGCGGTGCTGTGGGATATATTGGTTGGTGCTTTAACTGAATCTCAAACTGCAGAGAAATAACATTGGAAAATTTGCCATGTTGCAATACATTTTTCGGATGGCACATTGTTACAAAAAAGAACCCCTCTTACTCAAGTCGTTAAAATTAACTTAATAAATAAGTTCCTGATTATATCATTTCTGATTTCTGACTATTTTTTTTAATGTACTTTATGTATACATCATTGCTTGCAGGAAAACACGCATTGTGAACGTAACAAAATAATACTCATACCTATGCACTAAATCAAGTTGTATCAACTTACAACAGCAAATAATTTATCGGTACTACCCATGATATGCAAACATTTAAATATATCAAATTGCTAACAGTCTGTTTAAGCAAAATAGCACCATAATTTACTGAAAAGCTTCACAAATATGAAATCATAAAATATGTTGTAGATTGTTATCGTAATGTTTGTGTTTTTGTGGTTGCATGTGTCATATATGTAGGCTGTTCTATGTTTCGACTCTCACAGCACCAATGCTATAAAAATGTATCTGTAACGTTTTCATAATTTTGTTTTATGTACCTCACATTTCCATTTCTGTTGCCACTATATTCTTTCCTGACCATTTTTTTCATCATTTTTTCGTTAAAATCCAGTTGCATTTAAAGATAAAAAGTTTGAAGTAGTCTTTCAAGGTACGAGTTGGCATATTTATTTTGGGTCGCGTACAAAACCCTCTGTGCACAGCAATATGGTGGTGGTATAGTATGGTGAAAGGTTTTCTGAATAAAGTAATGATTCTTGAAAAGTTCATCACAAATTGGTAAATTAAAATCTTAATAGTGCCAATCACAGTAAAACTGCTCTGCATGAAGGCTTTCTATCAAGCATATGGAAGGAGAAATAACAAGCAGAAGAAAAAATTTAGGCATTAAAAATATACCATTATTTGTCTTTTCGGTATCAGCCTATTAATGAGCTTCCTCTATCCAATTCCAGTCTTGGATTCACAAAGAAGCACGGGGAAGCTAAAGCACTTGCAACTGAGGGTACTAATCAGAACTCATAAGCAGGGACAAATCCAGAGAGCTGTATCAAGTTTGTCTTGCTTAATAATAATATTTATTTCAACTGTCATAAAATATACAAACAAGAAGCATTAAAAGATAAATTACGACAATCTGGAATAAAGAAAATGGACTTGGAAAGTCCAAACACGGAATCATATTTTCTTAATTTCTTTCCCTAAAAAGGGATAAAAATATTAAAATATAAATTAGTTTGAAATTATATACATTATATACATAAAACCAAAATAATGTGTCATTATACACATCGAATACCTTAAATAGGGCTTATAGGCAGCATACGTTTAACTCAAAAAATAATCTTTACGTAATGTTTAACTAGAGTTTTGCAGACTAAAGCATTGTTGGGTTAGGGTATAGGGTTGGTTTTAGATTTGGTGAGATCTTCAACTTTGAATTATTATTAGTTTAGGTTACACCTCAACATTAGGGTTAATTTACTAGTAAGGACTATTTTTTGGTGGGTCTGAAATATACCTGATTTGCTTCATCAGGGCATGATGTCTGACATTTTTAATTAGAGACCCTTTCAATTTACTCACATAATAACACAGCACTATTTACTAATTGCACCTGTTAATTAATTTGTGATCATGTGAAAGTATGGTTTTCAGGTTGTTAGCTCTGTTAAATGTCTGTTTGGGTTTCAAGGTTGGATGACATTTATCTCTGAAGGAATGATGTTTACAAAACATAAATGTTGCAAGTCATCACTTTTTGTCAACGTAGGGAAATTGTGGTCACTTGTAAAACACTTCTTGGGTATTTGCAAAACGTTGTCTTTATATGCTGTTTCAGAGGATAGTCATGGAGATATCTTGATTGCAATTAGGAGGATGTCTTAGTCCCACTGCCCTCTACTCCTTCATACTTCAAATAAAGATTTGTTTCATGTCATGTTCTAGAGGTTTTGCTTAGTTCAACAAAGGTTTGATGATCATTAAAAATGAATGTGAACAGCACATCCCTTGTCAAACGAAGGTCCGTTCTAAAGAACCAACGAAGGTAATTTTATGTTGATGAAGGTTTGCTTAATTCAATGAATCAAATCCGATTTAGTAGTGATCCATAACTGATTTCATTACTTATTAATGCTGGACACATTGTCAATTATGTATATTTCTTCTGATAAGTCTTGAAATTTGTCAAGTTTGGTAGTTTAATATATAGGGTGGATCAAAAAACTTAGAACCCAAGTTCAATGTCACATTTTAGACAGTACTTGTAAGTCAATCAACTTGAATTTGCACAGGAGTTATTGTTAATACCTTTTAAACCATCTCTGAAAGTTGTACGCAATTTGCATCATTAGATCTTAAGATACAGCACTTTATGTAAACCGTCCTTCAAAGTGGCTTGTCCACGAAGGCTTTTCTTCGTTTTTGTCTTCAATCTGTTCCCCTTGATCTGCACCGTATTTGGTTCCACACGTGTTGCACTGCAGGTTAAATTATGCATGTTTATCGGATGAAAGTGATTGATCATCAATTCTGAGTTGAATGATGTACCTGAACATAGCTTCAGATAGTGGAGCCCATGTCTCAGCAATGTAATGGTGCAGGTCAGATTACTGGTTCATACAAGAGGCCTCTGAACTCCAGCTCACATAATGTTGATTGTTTGTTTGTTTGTCTTCTTCGGTAAATGTTCTCAAACAGAGTGGTAAGACTTAGTCACTAAATCGTTGTCAGATAGATTTCAGGCCCTAAGGTGCTGTAAAGTAGCGAGATTACATTGAAAGATCAGCTAGGAAAATGCATTGAAAACGCCTTTGATTCAATCAGGGAACGCCTGTAACCAACATGCAGTGCAATACGTGCAGGTTAGAGTACTTAAATTGATTGCGCATCAATGTTGTGTAATCCATTGAAGGGTGTAAGTCAGAAGGAGAAAGAAGCAATCGTGGACAAGCCACTTTGAAGAAATATTTTGATAATGGACCGTATCTTAAAAACCAATGATCAAAACTTGATCAAAAATGCATGAATGATTTAAAACCTATCCCACATGATGCCTTTGCCAACTGAAGTTGATAGGGGTACAATTGCTAAGTAAAAAATGACTTTGAACTTGGGTTTAGAGATTTTTGAACCACCCTGTATTGGGCTTCCAATGATGCAGGAAGAGTGGTAAACCCCCACAAATTCAATATGCAACATTTACACACACATAATGGAATCTTGTCAAATTCATTTAATGGGCACTGTTGCCATTAGCAGATGATCAAAACACGATTTATTGCACAAACAAGGTTGTTTATTTTGCAAAATGAATTATTTATGGTAGCACATAACCTTGTTCCAGTTTTTATTCACCTTTGCTTTGGGATATACAATTTTGCTTGTGCGCACTCTTGACTACATAACGGCACGCTTCCCTGATTATAATTCATGGATGCAAATTGGTTCGATTCACTTTGATGCACAATTGCAGATAGGAGTTCACATAATGTAAAATTGTTTTGATGCACTTTGTCACACATTTTAAAATCACAGATAATTTCCCTTTGGTCACATGACTGATGTACAGCACTTGGTAAATAATGATTGTCATGATACCTATATTGAAGGGCTACCAGTTACCGAGCTCTTTTTATGCTACCTCTGTGTTGGCTGTTTTTTAAAATTCCTATAACTGTTTGCTTAGATTGTGTATGAACTGGTATGAAAGAGTAATTGGTTGGTAATTTTTTCCTGCAATTCGCAAGGATGTTTGAAATACTTATTTGCACTTAGCTATTGAAAATTTAATTGCTTATATGCTGAAATAAAATTAGGCTGCCAAATTATGTTGCCATTTACAGCTTGGGAAGTTGTGTGCAAAAAATTCAAAAAATAAAAAGGATGCCCTTTTCAGCCATGGGATCAACATTAATCCCATTTTAGCACTTGTTAAATAAGTTTTGAGTTACAAAACGGCATCTGACTGGATCAGCTAGTATCACCACAAACCACTGATGAAGACAGAAGACATGTCTGTCGAAACTGTCAGTAAAATGTGAGTTTTCTTTCTGGAATTTGCTAATGAAAATTGTAATCAAGTATTGAGTTATAAGTTGCTGAACTTCTACCATGATATTCCATCTATTAGATTAAAAAAAATCTACCGAACTTAAAAAGATGGGTATCTGGCCTGGTCTCTATAGACAATAACCTTGACTATCTCCCTCAGCTTTCCTTCCCATCCATACATGTACCTAACCATATCTTGACCACATTTTCATCTCTTTGTATCTTTGTTTCCATCTTTGTAGTGGCCTATGAGGACATCATCATTGAAGGTAATGATCCTCAATCTGTCTGTCTGTCTGTTTGTCTGTCTCACTTTCTGATTGTCTGTCATGTTTGTAATTTTTTGTGTGTGGAAGTGTATTTAACTCATAGAATGTTAATTTCTGTATATCACCAAAATGTGGACTTTTTGTGTAGAAGAATGACAAGAAATTTTATACTATAATATATAGCTGCCCTGTATAAGCAACAAACAAAGTAAAGCAAATAAGATATTTTGCTATTTTATTTCTTTACAATCAAATCTTTGTTGAAGTACTTAATTAAGACTATGGTCACAATACTTCATACGAACAGTTACGAAAAGTGTTTGGTCCGTCTAGTAGGATCATGGGCAACGAGCTAAGCGAGCAGCGAGGGCTTCGACCGCTGCCTTCTAGACGGACTAAACACTGTTCGTACAAAGTATTGTGATCATATCTTAGTTGAACTGAACATTTTGTTTCAAGCAGGATAATAAAATTGTGTCCCTTATACAGAAATGTCTGTGATTGTGCCATGCTGTCTTTCGGTCACAAAACATATTTAATAACTGTTTATTGACATTCAGAGAAATTTGCTTTAATATAGCATAACATATAACATAAACAATTTTCCAAAATTATATATGTTAATGTGTTAAAATAATAAAAACATTGTTCGTTAGAAGGGCAATGTGTTTTCTCCTGAATGTATGTGCTGAAAACAAAATGAGAAATGTGATATATCTAAACAAAGCACATATATTTAAGGTATTTGCCATATTGAAGTGTTTGGTGTTTAATTTTCCATATTTGTATTCTGTTTCACAGAATCAAGTGGTGAACCATCTTCTGAAGAAGGTACTAGTCAAGTTATTTTACTCTGCTGTATTCTCAACTTGCACCTTTGCTTCTTCCAACTAGGTCACCCTCTATGCTCATACTACTATAATGCATACCTTATAAGCATTGTTAGTTGCATGATCCCACTATATAAACATTGATGCAGTGAGCACTTTAATCAGCTGTACTTTTTTCACTGGCTTTTGAACTGCTTTATCTGAGGGAATGTCTTGCTTTCAGAATTTGGGTAATTTATCTTCAATTTGATATTTAGTTGTAGAAGGATATTGTATTGACTGCTCCCTATTAAGAGAATCACAATTATCATTTCCCAGGGTATTGTGTTTTATGGTATGTATCCAATACATCGGGTCACTGGGAACACCTCGGAAATGGCTTTGGTGATTTGATCTATTAATCACGCAACTTCATAATTTTTGCAAGTGTTTTCAATTTTACTTTATCCCTTTTGAACCAACTTCCAAGGTGTTTTTGTCAATCAAAGTATTATTGGTTAGGGAATAAAGGAAATGCAGTTCTAACTGTGAATGTAAAGCAATCAATAAACAAATCGATTAGTTGATAATTAAGCTGATGTTGCATGTACCGGTACTATCCAGAGAGGTGTTAATTAAGTAGGACCCCTCTGGTACCATCCCACCAGTAGGAGAATACACTAAATTAGTATTATAATAAGTTCAGGCTAGGGTATATGCAAAAAAAATTCTTTTTCCTATGCTTTAATTTAAACTTGTGTTTGCCTAAAAAAAATCTCCTTAAACTTGCACTTTTTCCTATGCTTTAAGCTTGTGTTGGCTTAAATAAGTTTCCTTAAACTTGCACTTTCCATCTCATGCATGAGCACTGAAAAGCTTTGCTACACACAGTTGGGTGTTGCAGTAGGTTGCATTTTAATACATCTGATGACTTTAAGGCCTGTATGAACAAACAGTGTTTAAGGTTTAGACCTAGTCTAAAGTTAGACCTGGTTTAAGCAACATATTTTGTTTTCGTAAAATGATCTTTGCTGCCACTTTACAGGGTGTATCAAAAAGAAGTTTACAGTGATTAAAGTGCCTTCATTTCCAAAAGTATGGCACATTCTCTAAATCTGTTTTTAATTTTAAGTAAAATAGACCATTATCTTTCCATAACAGAAAAAATTACACATGTGCGACAACCAGAACGAAAATTTTGTAAATTTTAAATAAAACCGGTTGCGCAAAATCAATAAAAAATATCAAGGATCCTTATGTTTTTCCCTTTTTACGAAGACTAGAGAACTTTAACATTATCTGCATGTCCGATTAGGGCTCTGTTAACAAAGTGCGACATTTTTAACAATTAGTTTTAAGCATTGATCAAAAGATGGCGACCAATTCGTTGAAATCTTTGGCTTAAACTAACACTTATGGAAGAGACCTTAGGCCATTAAATCAAGTGATATTGGAAAACCATTACTGATGCCACGACAGTTGTGAATTTAAATATCTAGGGAAGTTGTTTTCTTTAATGTGTGGACAGTGAAATAGCCTTGTAAAAGAAGTAATAAAAATGGTCAAATATCCATAGTTTATTCAAACCATAATTACAGGGCAAAAATTGATAGGATTTAGTCTCCAAACGTCAGAAGTTATTTGTTTAGTCCTATTTGATCTTCTTTTTAGCTAAAAGATGTTATCCTTAGTCAAAATTGCAAGTGTGGAACCAGGTAATCTTTGCACAGCTGAATTTATTTACAATTTACAAAATTGACCATAATTCTTGTTTCGTTTGTCGTACGACTGTAATTTTTTCTGTTATGGAAAGATAATGGTCTCTATTACTTATAATTAAAAACAAATTTAGAGAATGTATCATACTTTTTGAAAAGGAGTCACTTTAATCACTGTAAACTTCTTTTTGATACACCCTGTAGTATTGCAGTAGTTGCACATTTAAAGATTCAAATAATAAATAACATGAAAATGTGAAGTTGAGCAGCAATAAAAACATTTCACCTGACCCAGATCTAACTTTAATAGTGTAAACCTTCATCATCATGAGCATAAGGGTCTAAGACACTATATGGTGATAAACACGATGTCTATGTAGCATTTTCTGCAATGTGACAGATTATAAATAGTTCATGTTGTTTTCATTGAGCCAGTACATAGTTAATGTAGTCAGTTGTACTGCAGATGCTTAAATGTTGTGTATGCCCTTGTCACATAAGTTGGGAGTTTGTCCGACTTCAATCGGTGCATGCTGGCATCTGCGGCCTGTACAGGTAAAAGATATAAAGCTGTAATAAACTATAAGGCTGGTTTTGAGGAAGAGAGACTCCATTTCATCCATATGGCAGATGCTAACAAAAGCACTAAAACTTTTCAGGTGAAGTGGCTTGCTTGACATACCATTGAGGCATCTATTTCAGATTCATGTTTCTAGCATCTTAACCAATATGATAAGGGCACAATTGCATGCACTCACGTTGCAGGACTTTCTCTCACCACAGTGTGAGTATTAGTTTTAATCATGTTTTTCGTTTTTTTCATTTGTGTTTAGGAGGTGAAGCTCCTACTCCAGAAGCAACAACAGAATCACCTGAAGAAACTAAGCCAGATACACCAGAAACAAAACCTGAAGGTAAATACAGAGAGCACAAAATTAGTCAACATTGGTAGGATTGTAGAATTCAATCATTATAGAATTATGAATGAGAAATCCAATTCTATCCAATTCTACTCACAACTTTCTTTAGCTTTTGCCTCTCAGATGTGAGGCTTGATCACAAGTCATCCACTCCACTGGTTTTCCCACAAAGCTTGTTGACATTCTCACTTCCAGGATTCACAGTTCTTGTAAGTAGAGTGTCATATACGTAATTAATGAAAAGTTGCCATATAATAGTCTGGGACAATGCTTCTATTCTTGATAGAGATTCCAATACCTTCACCCTAAAGATCAGAGAGGCCATACAAATACGACGCAAGGCGGCAACAACAATCAACTGCGATGAAGGCAACTTTCCATTGATCACGTATATGACATTCTACTTAAACGAACTCTGAATCCTGGAAGTGGGAATGTCAACAAGCTTAGCAGGAAAACAGTTGAGTGGATCACTTGTGATCAAGATCCCGTCTGAGAGGCGAAAGCTAAAGAAAGTCGTGAATAGATTTGGATTTGCCGCACATAATTCTATAATTATTTAGCACAAGTTTAGTACTAAAAGATGATCAGAACTTGAGTCAAGTGCAGAATTGTGTCTTTATCATGTTATAATTTGTGTAGTTTACTTTAACATGAAGCTAAATGAGTAAGAAACCTGTACTACATTGAAAGAATTTACTAGGATGTGCTAGATCAAAAAGTCATTACAATACTTGGAGAAGAAACTGGCTAGCTTCCTGGTTTACCAACATCATTTTTAGTGCGCTCCAGTTTGAATGGTCTTATTACATTCTGAAGTGTCTCACAAGTTGTTGATCATCCATGGGCCTAAAGATTGTTTCTTGTTTTCAAGTCAAGAATTACAAGGTCAGATTTCATTGTCAAAGTTTAACAACAAAATTAGGAATATCTCAGCTGTATGTCCCTGCACGAAAGTTGGAGACGCACAATTATAAAGCAATATCATTTTATTTCCTTTAAAAATACTAAAAGGATGCACCAAACCTGCACTTCAATTCTAAAGTTTTGTACTTAAAATGAACAGACAAACTACTAGGCCCAAGTGTTTACAAGATGCTGTAGAAGACTAATGATTAACAATGAGTTCAAATAAGATTACTCAAACATTTTCTCTTCACCAACTAAAACACAGCTTAAACTTATTAGGGTTTACGTCCAAAGCCATTCGCTGACCCGAGAGACATTTACGCACGACTTATTCGGTCAAATGGAGAGGTAATGACACTAACAATGCTTGAATATTGGTTAAATCAATGTTACCATCATTTTAAATAATGTTAACATTGATATTACCCAATATTCAAGCATTGTAAGCAATATTTGCTCTCCATTTTAGAGAATATGTTAGAGCAAATGTCTCTCAAGTGAGCGAATGTCTTTGGATGCCAAGCCTTGCAGAAAGTTATTTTATAGACTTACCATTCAGTTTTCAATGCTCATTCTTGTATTTACTTCCTTTAAATCAAAACATCATCAGATGTTGAAGTTGAAGAAACGGATGGTCAACCAACTGACACTCCAGCAGAGATTGCCCAAGAGGCAGCCATTCCTGCGGAGACTGTCAAGGCAGCTATTCCTGATGAGGCTGTCAAGGCAGCCATTCCTGATGAGTCTGTCAAGGCAGATATTCATGATGAGCCTGTCAAGGCAGCTATTCCTGATGAGCCTGCCAAAGAGCTGCCAGTTGAAGGTAGTTATGGAATGCTTCAAAACCCAGCCATGGTTCACAGTACCAGAGTAGTTATAGATTTAAAGGAGATTCTAAACAGCCCATACTGCCCCAAGAAAAGCATTAGACCATGAATGTCATTTGGGAAAATGGAATGGGTCCTTTTGGAATCCATGTTAATCCGATGCCTAATAGGCTTGACCACCCAAAGTTGGTAATGCAGTAGTCTTCTTGGATTGGAAACATTCTTAGAATGTAGATATAGTGTTTTAGTAGTCTTCTTGGATTGGTAACATTCTTCGAATGTAGATGAAGTGTTTTAGTAGTCTTCTTGGATTGGTAACATTCTTCGAATGTAGATGTAGTGTTTTAGTAGTCTTCTTGGATTGTTAACCTTTTTTAGAATGTAGATGAAGTGTTTTAGTAGTCTTCTTGGATTGGTAACATTCTTCGAATGTAGATGTAGTGTTTTAGTAGTCTTCTTGGATTGGTAACATTCTTCGAATGTAGATGTAGTGTTTTAGTAGTCTTCTTGAATTGGTAACATTCTTCGAATGTAGATGTAGTGTTTTTACTGGTTTTCATTAGTGTGTAGGTTTACCATTTTATTGTACCTCGGTGTAAATGAAATTTCTTCCAAGGTTCATGTCAATGGTGCTTACCACACGGAAGCGTAACATCTAGATTCATCTAGATGAATGTACATTTCCTAAGTGCAGATTGTGTTCACACTGTCGTAGGTGCGTTCACACTGTCGTACGTGCGTCAATCTGACTTTACTGCAGTTGCACGTAATGACACGCTGGGGTGTACGTGTGAGTAGAAATAACGCAACTACGCATATGTAAATGCGCTGTCACTTCCGCTCGTGTGATCATTTGCTGAAGTCCAGTTTAATCTAGATGTACAAAGAACTGCAGATTGATTTGTCCATGTGGAGAGCCCCATGGACGTAAATATTTGAAAGTTGACAGCAAAGTGTCACTATATGAAGTCACATGATATAACAATAATGGAATTCCCCTGAATACAAAAAATTGCATGCAACTCCCATTCCATTGAAAGATTTCTAAAATACTTTATACAAAAGATTTTAAGTATATCGCTATAAATTTTTAGAGACCTTAAAACATGCAATTTGATGAACTTTTCAATGTTAATTTTGGCAATCTTTATTGTAGTAGACAGCGGTTCTTCAACGGGTGCATTTTTCCGGGCTTCCAGGAGCCTAGGTTTTTGGTTTAAGAGCCTGAATAAATCAGTGGATGGTAAGTCTCCTGTATGTCCGATGTGTTTCTCCTCAGCCGTGATCTTCATGGCTTGGTGTAAGGCTCCTTCAAGAAGTCAATATCAACAATACTTTATTTTTCATTTTCAAGTTGGTATCAGCAAAAATGATCAACATCATTTTTGTAATTCCAAATCGGTTTCAAATGGTTTGGTGTATGGAATTAGGGTTTGGTCAGCTGTTCCTTCTATTTCGAGCTCGTTGTTATCGCATTCTTGGGCAATATTTGTCCCTTTCATGAAACAGACTGATTGGTTTTGAAAACCCAAAATCTGAGGACATAGGTCCATTTCTGGGTAATTTATTCTGTCATGGGATTTGTTCTTTCTCTCTAAATTTGCCGTCTTCTTGTCTCATTTTCTTCATGATGGTGACATTATTAGTTATCCCCTGTTTGTTCATGCAATACGAACAAACAGGGGATAACAAATTTATCATTCAGTACACATGAGTAGAAACAAAAATTTTAAAATATTACTTAAGCTTACTTGATGTTTCTGGCACTGAAACGCCTTCTAGCCGAGTGTCAAGTTCGGAGATATTGAAATTGGGCTCGGCCATCATCACATTTCATGCCAATATTCAAGAAACGCACAGATTGCTTTTTCATTAGAGCGTTTATTTCCTGCCTCTTTGTATTTCTTCATGAGAATACAGATCAAATCGCCCGGTGTTTCGGACTGCTTGTTTGTTGACAATCGACTCCATTTTCAACTGTAGTAAATTTCCGATTTCGCTGGAGCACCGTTATTTTGATCCGTCTCTTACACAGACAACACAACATACGCATAGTTCGTATTACGTAGTTATTTACCGGTGCGCACAAATTAATTATTGTAACAGAGCTGTGCAATACGAAAATTTTGTATTACCCTTCTGGCAAATTTAACAGAGTAATACGAAAATATCTTTCATGACTTGAAAATGACAATTGACCAATTAAATTACAGTATTTATATCTACTGAATGATAAGTGTTGGTGCTCAGGCATAATGGTTTGTTCAAAGCCAATGTTGATAGGTGTACGAGTATTATATTATGTCAAACAGTTTTGGTATTAAACCAAATTGGATGGTCCCTAAATTAATGGGTATTGTGGTGTCTTATTGCAATCTCCTCTCTAAATCTGTGGTTGTGGTTTCTGCTGAAGTAATTAAAGCTGGCAAACTGGGCTCGGTGAACCAATCTGGGTTTTTAAAGTGGTCCTGGCTTTTATTTTTCGTGTGAACATGTTGCTAGATCCATAGAAATATTTGCTGTGTGTTTCAATGCTATCTATCATACCGCTTACTTTCATGGGTGGTTACAAATATGGGTATTAAAGTGATTTTGACCTTTGTGTTGAAATGTGAATATGTGGATCGTCATATCGAAAGGTACCTTAATACCGGCATAGTACATTACGAGATACGGGCCATTGAAGCTAAGCATAGTCAAAAATCACGTACAAGGTCGAATTTCTATTATCAGAAAGGTTATAATTGAAGTGTATTCTATCACATTAATCAGGTTCCAACATCCAAAACATAAGAAAAATGTATTAAAAACCAAGCTAAAAATCCTCTCTTCATTCAAGATTTACTAAGTACAAAAACTTTAAACTCAATTTTCTCAGAACTATAGTTTTCCGAATCAGCCCGATGCCTTTTTTACCAATTTGGGTGAAACTTCGCAACCGAACATCCAATTACCCAAATCAAGATGTCATTTTAAAGCCTAAAATCTCAGCTTTCAGATGAGACCAAAAAATTAATTTTGATTTTGCCGACCTTTAGGTACCTTTCGATATGACGGGTTACATATGTTAAGTAGAATATAAAACTTCCAATACAATTTCCAATGCTACCCATTGCTCTAGCTTTCATGGGTGGTTATTCATTTTACCTGCTTGTTGTTGTCTTCTGTGTGAACATGATGTTATGTAGCCAAAATTGTTGTTATTTTGCAGTATTTACCCATGCAATCTCTCCTTTCAGCCTTCAATATTCAGGATTATATATTTATGTTGTTGTGTATGTTAGTATGTCACATAGCATAGATGAAGTGTATATTGTCCCCATAGGTGACGAAAATAAAAAGAAACCTGTTTTACAGGCCCGACCGACCCTAAATTTGCATTTTTGAAGATTTTTTTAGTTTTACCAAAATCATGTAAAATCAGCCGTTTTTTGGCCAAAATGTAACAATTTTGGTTAAATTTTTAAAGAAAATTTCTTTGTTAATTGTAAAAAAAAAAATCAAATTTTCTCCCAATTTTTTTGGTTTTTTTTGGTTATTTTAGGCATTTTTTTTTTTAATTTTTAGAAAAAAAAATCGCCCAACCGACCATACCATGAGAGGTCTGCCCGCCCGTAAAACAGGATATTTTCTTTTTCGTCGCCTTAGCAAGGTGTATTTTAATCAAAGGCAGTTGCCGTCGATGCCCCATGCTGTGCAGTGATGCCCCCTAAAAACACCACAAACACCCTTATAGCCTACTGCCTTGAGTGCCCTTTTCATCTTCCAATTCAATGTTTGTACATAATACAAAATATCATGCACTTTAAAGGGACTAGCCTAGATTCCACTTAGAATTAAAAACTTCTGGAAATGTTCTAAATAAAGCTGAAAAGTGTAGTAAAATCCAAAAAAGTATAACAATTTACAGAGAAATGGCTCAAATTAACAGCGTATTGATTTGCAATATATCTATGTGATGGTGGTGTGACTATCCTGTGTTTTCTGAATCGTAAATTTGTACCTCAGATCTGGATTCACCAGATAAAAAATCAAACAAAGCTAGTATTAGTGATAATTTAGTACATATTAAAAGAGAAACAATTTCATCAAAAATAATTTTGTTTAACCATCACAGGTGTAGAAACAAGATCTTTTTAAGATTTGAAACTAGAAACACTTTTTCAACCATATTTTGTCGCCGGCGAAAAAAATTAAAGCATGCAGGCAAAGAATTGCAATTTTCTCCAATATTCCTGAAAATCATGGAAAACTACTTGTAGGTTATATTACTATAAGCATGTTCTACTGATTCATGTAAAAAAATATGTAGGTAAAAAATCCGTGGGAAGAATCTAGTCCAGTCCCTTTAAATAAATGAAAAATATATTTCATTGAATGTCACAGTACTGAAATAAATATCTGATTTTATTTTTGTTTCTTCTGAGTTTATGTCTCTACTTGAGCAAAAATGCCTTAACGCCCTTTCCCGTTTTGATAAATTGCTGCCATGCCCTTTTAAAATTTTAGAGTTACTGTGATGCTCTTATAAAATTCTTATAAATCGAAGGCAATTTTAGAATTGCCTTTTCAAAACTGCCGTGCCCTCCTGTGACCTTAAAATTTACCCTGCCCCTTAGAACCAGAACTGGTTATGTAAATGTTACCTCAACACAGATTATTGAAGAAATTTGATTTGTGATTGAAATTGAATGATCATTTCAAACCCACTTCTGTGAAAAACCAAATTTTGACATAAGTTGCGGCTAGGTCATGAATTTTGTTGTGAAATGTCACATGCACATAATCAGTTCTGGCTAAGGGGATCCTAGGACAACCATTCTTCTGGCCCAGACCTCGCTTATTATCCTTGATGAATGCAAAATTGAAAAAGTACAGATATGCAGTTTCATGTTAACATGACCCAAACATGTTTGGTTGTGGCTTGTAATTTGATAATAAATGCGAGTTGTAAAGACCTCAGAGATGCCACTTTTCAGGATTTTTCCTGATTTCAGGATTTTTTAAGCTCAAAATTTACGTGTTTTTATTTATTTTCAGCCCATTTTCAGCTTTTTTGCCAAAATTTACCCTCATTTTCAGGATTTTTTGAAAGTTTCAGGATTTTTTAGTGATCCTAAGTGGCATCTCTGAGACCTTACCATTCAGCACAATATATAACAGGTTTTTACAGATTATACTATACTTTGTATATTATTACCAATCAAAATTGTTAGAAGGAAAAATGCTTATCTGCCATCACCCTAAAAAAAATACCCACAATGTGTGCCCATCCATCAGCTTGCTCCATGCATCAGCTTGCTCCATGCATCGCCATGTTCCTATGTCAGATACAAAGATGTATTTATAGTGTATTGACATCCAAATTGGTCAATTAAAACTCTGTGTGGTGCATAATTTGCGCATGGCACAGCTAGGCATACCCCTAAAACAAACACACCTTAGCATGGTTGTATGTTGTGATATTGATTTTTATCAAGGAATATTTATGGGGAATCCTGATACGCAGCCATCTTGTGTTGCTCATGGAGCAGAGTTATTGTACCTCCGGATATATTCGGAGTTTGACCTGTTTATCCAGGCAGACCGCGTAAATCGTCACTTGACGCATATACAGCATGTGTATTTTGTTTAACACACAAACCGTGTCTGCGTTTCAAGTAGCGTGTATTGCGACTTGCTCTAATCAAAGTACGGCAATTTTTCTGCTAATCCGTCACAGAGACTCTCGAAATGTGGCACGCGGAACCGTAAAATGCCGGAGGTACAATAACTCACCCTCCATGAGCGACAATCCAAGATGGCTGCCGTCCCATAGGATTTACACTGCGGTGAAATCAAAATGGCGGCGAGTACCGATTCCCCTTTTTAAATTCCTTGTTTTTTATAGATATAGCAAAGCTATTTTGTGTGTGTAAATTTCTGCTCCTGCAGCAAGGAAATGTTTTACTCGAAATGTTTTTCTTAATGTTTTTTAGGTTTTCTTCACTTAAAAATGATACAAGTGTTAAAGAAAGGGCCTCAAATTTAAAAAGGAGCATAATTTTCTAAATATGCCATTAAAAAAATCAAGTATCCATATTTGACCAGTGCTAGCATATATGTGACCATCCACTCCAAAACAGCAGCTCTTGTCATTTTCACTTTTTAAATTATTTGCAAAGACCATGCTTTAAGGATTAAAATGACACCTTAATGAACTTCACACGATTTCCAGAAGTCAAGTTATGGTCCGTCA